>JANBTM010000104.1:24951-36302 GCA_027578695.1 Coemansia sp. RSA 1365 | reverse complement strand
CAGCAGCCTATTAGAGTAGATATACCAGACACTAAAAGCAAGATGCCAGCCGAGGATATAGAGCAGATAAAAAGTTTCATGGCTGGAATTCAACTGAGCGAAAAAGCAATTCCTCTATGGGCACGGCGCTTACCAGAAAGCGAATGGATGCCGCAGCGCAAAAAATAAAGTAAATCTTTCTTAGAATAAATAAAATATAAGCAAAAAATGGAGTTACCGGGTATCGAACCCGGGGCCTCGTGCTTGCAAAGCACGCGCTCTACCACTGAGCTATAACCCCTTAGCTAGTTAGCTATTAAGCCACTTGCTGATAACCATTTTTTAAAAGCATACAAGACAAAACAACCAAAATTTTACAATGCATTTGCCTTAGCGTTAATTTTGAGTGTTACAGTAAATGTGTTAAGATGTGTGGAGGCCGCAGTTTTGTCAAGATCAAGATGACAGAATCGACAAAGCCAGCAAAGCTTTTAGAGCAGAAAGATAGGCATACACGTGTGCTGGCCGCAGTGGCCGCAGTGGCTATAGTCGACCTTAAAAAACAAAGGGCAACCAAAAGGCAATAAAATGTTTTCAACAGCAAAGTTTCTCTTTCCGATAGCTTTCTTTAAGTTGAATTATCACGACTATTTTTTTTTTCAGCGTGCACCAAAGGAAGAAACTTCAAGTTAAATTTCGATTGAAAAGGTAGATTCATAAAACAGGGATTCCCGCTGTAGTCTTGTTATACGCAATACTCGTATATAAGCAATATCATTGATATTTTCTTTTAACTTTTGAAGGTACTATAGGCCGCAGGGTATATGCTTAAAAGCTTTAGCAGAAACTGCGATCAAGACAAGCTCCATACACAACACAGAAGAGATAGAGAAGTGCATAAGCAGTTCATAAAACAGCGTGCGGAGTGAAATAAGAGAGGATGAGTAGCAATACTGATGAAGTAGAAAAATTCTCATGGAAGGAGCAGCTGAGCTCGCTGTCGAAGAGGATAACGACGGCTAGCGTTAAACAAAGGATCGCAGTTCTGAGAGATGAACTGCAAGCATTAGTAGCAACGAATCCACCGGGAGACAAGGAACTGGTGGCAATTATTCTGCTGCTGAAGAAGACGGTTCTTTTTTATGTAGACAGAGATTCGAGAGCTGCAGTGCTGGAGGTGCTGAAGCAACTAGGTGATCAGAGACCAGAGGCGTTTGTCAAGGCGCTTGCGATGGTGGCAGAACCTTTTGTGGAAAATCTACAACCCAAGAAAGTTGTGGATCCAAAGTTGATCCCAACGCCGATAGCAGGGCGTTTTGTGCTTCACTCATGGATTACAATTGGAATAACTGTGGGCGGCAAGCATGCAGCAGCAGTAGGTGGAAGTGAGCAGGAGCAACAGCAGGAGCTACTACTTGCAGACGCAGCTTGGAAGCGGCTAGTTGAGCTTGAGGCGCGGCTGCTGTGGGGTATTGCACCAGCACAACAGCAATCTGACAGTAAGACGCTGTCAATGTCGCAAACGGCACACCGCAGAGTCTGGCGCATGGTGCGTGAGGCTCCAGCCGTCATTGGACCGATGCTTAAAATACTTACAGCAGAGGATAACGAATCGGCAGCGGTGCTATTGGGCAATGTGATCAGCACAGCACATCGAAGCCCCAGCGGCGCCAAGCTTGTTTCGGATGCGAAAGAACAGATTGTGAGTTATATTGACCGCGTATTGATATGTTCTAAGCGACCGGTATCGTACTCTAGTATTGTAGATCTAGAATGCTTTTTGCAGCAGTATGTGGGGGCAGACTTTGACAATAAGTTTCGGGGGTCGATCAGCAGGATGCTGCTGCGGTCGCCTGAGTTTGTTTTGCCGACGTGTTTGTGGCTGCTGCGAGGATTGGGTAGAGACAATGTGGATTTTTCAGCTATGTACCTGGAGGTGTTTGCAGATACACTAGGGAAGCTGCTTGGGGGCAGTAACGGCGAGGTACGCAAGAGCGCAGCAGAGTTGCTTGCGTATCTTGCCAACACCCCGTCGACTGAAGCAACAGCAGTGGAAGCAACGGAAAAGATTACTAAACCTTTGACGCTTGGACGCTATCCACAGCCAGAGCAGCGTGCAGTGGTTTACAATGTGTTGCGCAATCTGCGTGCAGGGCCTGGCAACGGATGGGCGTCGTCGATTGTGATTCTTACGGCATTGGAGAAGATGGCGACAAAGGACACGCAGGCCACCGATGAGCTGTTTGTGGCAATGGGTGCGCATGTGGGTGTGATAATGGAGCATTTGGTTGCAACCGAGGGCAGCGACGGCGCCGAGTATGAAAAATGCGTTACCGCGATAAAGGATCTCGCAGCCGCAGCCCAAAAGGGACTTGCACTACCCGATCGCGCAGCCAATGCTAGGCTAGGATGGGCGGCTGATACACTGGGCGAGCCGCTGTGGGCGTGGGCAGAGAAGCACGATGTGAACGCACACCCGTGGGTTGGCGCGCATGTCATGCCAACGCTGAAGGCACTAGTAGCAAAGGCACAGAAGGCAGTCAGCAGTCCGCTGGCCGGCAGCGCCGAGGCACATGTAGGGCTGGCGTTGGCACTGCGAATGCGTCCAGCTATGGAGGCATCTGGAGTTGATGTGGCCGGGCTAGTCAAGACCGTGAGCGTGGAAAAATCGCTGATACTGTGGGATAGGGTATACCACCGGTTTACACGTACTAGCGAATACGTATGGCTGCTGCGCTGCGCTCAGCTGCTGTTTGACAGCGGCAACGATGACGCTCGTCTAGCTGATCTATTACTATGGACAATTCGCAATCACCCAAGCGCACAGCGGGAGATCGCGCAGGCGGGTATTTCTGCGCTGGAGAACATGAGCCGCACTGATCCCGAGCGTTTGTGGGTTGTGCTGGGATCGCGTATTTTTGAATCAATGAACACGGCGCATCAAAGCGATAGTGGCAGCGTAGGTAGCTGGGCAAGCATTTTGCGCGCAGCGGCATCGGGAGCCATAAACATTGAAGGCGATACAGCCTCCAAGGCGCGCGTGCTTGTAGCGCTAGCGCTTGCATGCAACCATCCCGCTGTTGGGCAGGTGGCGGGAGGAAGCCTGTGGATTGCGTTGGTGCAGCGCGCAGGGGTCGATCCCGCAGCGCTTTACGACACACACGAGGCTGAACTGCTACAGAATGTGCGGCAAGCCATGTCAAGCGCGGCTGACACTGCGGAGTTTGCGGCTGGTGCGCGACTGGCGCAGGATCTGGTTCTGGTGGGCAACGACAACGCGGCATCGCTTTTGCTGAATGACGCGTATGACGCTATCGACGCTGCGACGCTGGCAGCAATCAGTGCCGAGGATGTGCAAGTGTGGCAGACTCCTCCCGATCAGCTGCACACTGATCCGCTGGTTAATCAGAAGGCCGCTGGTGCTGCCAACTCAAAGAAGGGCGATGCGTGGGTGGAGCAAATGCAACGCGAAGCGGCGCAGCGCAAAGGTCAGGCTCCCAAACTGAGTCGCACCGAGCAGGAGCTGGTTGCAGCGCAGCAGGCACAGGAGAGCGAAGTTCGCCAGCGTGTGGATGCCGCCTGCCACGGACTACAGCGCGGTCTGGCGCTGGCACGTGCAGTGATCTCTAGCAGTCTTATTGTGGCTGCCGCGCACATGCCGGCGCTGGTGCGAGCAGTTGTCGGGCGTGCCATTGTGGGCGGCGGGCGCGGAAGTGTGGCGCTGGCAGGGGTCGAGCTTGCGGCAACTTTGCAGGCAATTGGCGAAGCGGCAGAGGGCCTTGAACCGGAGTTGCGGGCACCGCTTGCAATGGCGCTGCTGCGGGCACGCGGGCTTGAGAGTGCGGTTCCGGCTCGCTGGATGCAGGAGACCATGCAGGATTTGGCAACCCGTCTGCTGTTCTGGCTGCGTGTGGGAAGCGCCGCGTCACCGCTGCCTCCAGCAGGTTTTGCATTTGTGCTGCCCTTTGCAGTAGCGGTGGCAGATGCGGGTGGCTGGGGACAGCGCGCATCCAAAGGGCCTGAAGAACACGACGAGTACGCGCAGGTGGACCCCTCAGCCGAGCAGCTCGCTATGGTGGCAGACATCGTGGCCACGCATGCGCCTTTAGGAAACACTTCCGCAGCGCCGCGACGTGAAATGATAGAGCTGCTGATTCAACTTATGGCTGATCATTCGACGTTGCTGCCTGCAAGCCGAGCTGGCCTTGAACGGCTGGCAGCCGCCATGGAAGGCTCCGACACGCCAAATGAGTACAACGCTCTGTTGGCGGGTCTTACGCGTCCTGACAGCGCGGTACGTGCAGCATGTTTAGCAGCGCTGGACTACGTTGATCTTACTGCTGTAGAGAGCGTACCAGATCTGTGGCTTAACACGGGCGGTGCTGGCACTGGCGACGCGGCGCTTGAGGAAAACGCGCGTCTGGCATTGGCGCTCTGGGAAGACAGTGGGCTGCAGGCGCAAAAAGAATTGATTGCAGCAATGGTACCGTTTTTAGGAGATAAGTCTGCGGAGCTGCGCACTTGTGCTGCACGGGCGCTTGCGGCAGCTGTGCGCGATGTGGACGAGCCCGATGCAGTGGCCGATGCGTTGCAACAACTCCAGGATGCTTACTCACATTGGCATATTTCGTTGGAGCCTGACTACGATGAGTATGGAATTGTCGTGCCGGGCACGCAGAATCGCACGGATCCCGTCGACGCACGCGTTGGCGTTGCCGATGCGCTGTGCCATGTGGCGCCACTGCTAGAAAATGCAGAGCAAGCGGAGACGCTGTTACGATTTTTAGTGCGAGGGCGCGCGCTAGGTGAGCGTGCAGAGTCTGTACGCGTACGCATGCTGGCAGCGGGTGTGCAGGTGGCCGAGAGCCACGGCGCGCAGTGGGCTGGCAATCTGTTGCCGCTGCTGGAGCGCGTGCTCGCCGAGCGCGACCGTGGCACTGCAGCGCAAGATCACGTGCGCGAGGGTGTCGTGGTGTTACTGGGGCGGTTGGCGCAACATCTCCCGGCCGACGAGGCGCCGCGCGTGGCTGCAGCTGTGGAACGTCTGCTCGCAGCACTAGCGACGCCATCAGAGCCTGTGCAGCGTGCTGTTGGTCAATGTTTGCCACCGCTGGCGCGGCGTCTTGATGATGCCAGCCACGCCGCAGCTGTGGAGCGTTTGCTGAAGGATACACTCGACTCCTCCAGCTACGCCCGGCGACGTGGTGCAGCTTTTGGCTTGGCCGGAATGTTAAAGGGTCGCGGTTTGGGCGCGCTGAAGGCTTTCCGCGTGGTCGACCGTTTGCGCGATGCCTGCGGCGACTCTGTGCCTGCGCATCGCGAGGGCGCACTGTTTGCGGTGGCTGCATTGGCTGAGGCCATGGGACGACTATTTGAGCCGTATGCTGTACAGATGGTGCCGCTGCTACTGACATTGTTTGCTGATCACGCAGTGGGCGTGCGTAACGCTGCTTCCGAGGCAGCGCGCGCTATTATGGCAAACCTCAGCGCCCATGGCGTACGTTTAGTGATGCCAGCTACACTGCAAGCGCTGGCCGACGACCGCTGGCGCACCAAGAAGGCCAGCGTTGACATGCTCGGTGCAATGGCGTATTGTGCTCCACGTCAGCTATCTGTTTCGCTGCCTGCCGTCGTTCCGCGCATTGTCGACGCGCTGACCGACGCTCATGCGCAAGTAGCGGATTCAGCGCGTGCGGCACTCCAACACTTTGGTGACGTTATTCACAATCCCGAACTACAGCGACTTGTTCCCGAGTTATTGGCTGCGCTAGATGATCCAGCAGCTACGGACGCCGCGCTACGCGCTCTGTTGTTTACTGCATTTGTGCATTACATTGATGCGCCGTCGCTGGCACTGTTGATTCCTGTGCTGCAGCGCGCTATGCGTGCTCGCGCAGCTGCCACTAAGCGTAATGCCGCGCAGATAGTCGGCTCTATGGCGGCGCTTACTGAGCCGACGGATCTTGCTCCCTATCTTCCTGATCTGCTGCCTCTTTTGCGTGCAGTGCTTGTGGATCCAGTTCCAGAGACCCGCGCCACCTCTGCCAAGGCTCTTGGCTCGCTGGTGCGTAGCTTACGCGAGCCTCGTTTCCCTACACTGGTTGCAGATCTGATTGCTGTGCTTAAGAGCGATGCTTCTGCCGTCGATCGTGCGGGTGCTGCCCAGGGTCTGTCTGAGGTTCTTTCGGCCGTTGGGCTCGAGCGCATGGAACGTCTGCTGCCTGAGGTTGTGGCCAATTGCAGCAGCTCCCGCGTGGCTGTGCGTGAAGGCTTTATGCTACTGCTGGTCTATCTGCCCACTACATTTGCTGAGGAGTTCCAGCCATTCTTACCCCGCGTCCTACCGCCGGTTCTTTCCGGACTGGCCGACGAGAATGAGCAAGTTCGAAGTGCTGCTTTGCGCGCAGGCCGCATTCTTGTTGCGTCCTTTGCAGGCACGTCTGTTGATTTGCTGATTCCGGAGCTTCTCTCTGCCATGCATAATGAAGCCTGGCGCATCCGCCAGTCGTCTATTGAGTTGCTTGCTGAGCTCATTTTCCGTATTGCTGGCGTCAGTGCCAAGCACGCCGAGCGTGAGCGTGAAGCTGCTCGTGCTGCATTTGGAGTTGTGCAAGACTCTGAAGCCGCGGATGACGAGGGAAGCGACGTTGAAGAGGATTCTGGAGATGAAGATGAGGAGAATGACGCCGCTATCATCAGCAATCTGCGTGAGATTCTCAGCGATAAGATTGGTGTTGAACGCTGCCACCAGATTCTGGCTGCACTGTATGTGGCCCGCAGCGACGTTGCTACCATGGTACGCCAGGCATCGTTCTCCGTATGGAAGAGCATTGTTTCCAACACTCCACGTACTGTGCGTGAGTGTCTGCCCAGCATCATGGAGATTGTGCTGGCTGGCTTGGCTTCTTCCGAATATGAGCGCCGTGCTACTGCAGCGAGGACTTTGGGAGATCTTGTCCATAAACTGGGTGAGGCTGTAATGTCGCGCGTAGTGCCCATTCTCAAGGATGCTCTGCGCACCGAGTCCTCCTCCGACGCGGGCGGCTCTATCCGCCATGGAGTTTTCATTGGTTTGGCTGAGATTCTCTCATCCACTGGCAAGGCTCATATTGACGCCTATGCTGATGCTATTATTCCGCTTGTGCGTCGCGGGCTGTGTGATCAGGATGATATGGTTCGTGAAGCCGCAGCTGGTGCCTTTAATGGTCTGCAGCAGTCTGTTGGCCCGCGCGTAATCGACTCTGTGGTGCCGCCGCTTCTCAATGCGCTGACAAAAGACACTTCGTCTGTTGAAGACAACGAACTGGAAGGCATCAATCCTGAACACGCCCTGGAAGCCCTGCGCGAGCTTATGGCTGTACGTGCCAGCGTAGTGTTCCCTGTGCTTATCCCTACGCTTACCGCTGTGCCTGTTTCGGCATTTAATGCGCGGGCTCTATCATCGCTAATTCAGGTCTCGGGTCAAGCTCTGAGCAAGCGCCTGCCCCAGATTCTGCTTGCTTTATTCCAATCGCTTCCTGTACATCATGCTGCTGGCGACCAAGATGCTGAAGCCGCATTGCGTGACACTGTTCGTGCTATTGTTGCAGCGGCTGCTCAGGATGAGAATACGTTGGATTCGTTAATGATTCTTTTCCACGAGTCTGTCAAGGTTGGCGAAGGCTCCAATTTGGAGAAGTCACCTAAGGACGCTTCGCGGGTTGCCGAAGCGTGCTTTGCTTTTGGCGTTATGTGTCAGGCATTTGGTCCCAACTCTGCCGCTCGCGGGCGTTCTGAGCTTGGATCTCACGTTGTTGATTGGCTGCGTATTCTGATCAGCTTGTTGGCGTCCAATGCAATGCTTGTTGTGGAATCTAGCTGGACTGCCTTGGATGCTCTTTGTAAGACTATTCCTAAGGATGACTATGATGGCTATGTTGGACCTGTTAGTCGCGCTGTGGAGCAGGCTACCGATTCGCTGCCCCGTGGCCAGAAGACCCTTCCAGGCTTTAACCTACCCAAGGGTATTGGCCCGCTACTACCTATCTACGCGCAAGGTCTGTTGGCTGGCTCTCCAAGTACAAAGGAGCGTGCAGTGCGTGGAATGGCTCGCATGGTACGTTTTACTGACTCTGCCGCGCTGCGACCGTTTGCTACTGGAATTACAGGTCCACTGATTCGAATTGTTGGTGACCGCCATCCGCCTGTTGTCAAGGCTGCCATTCTGTCTACTCTGGGCTTACTCTTGAGTCAGATTCCTGGGCTTATGCGTCCGTTCTTGCCTCAGTTGCAGCGTACGTTTGTTCGCGCTCTATTTGAACAAGATGAAGCTGTCCGACGCCGTGCTGCTGCTGCACTTGCTGCGCTGATTCCGCTGCAAACGCGGCTTGATCCGCTGGTTTCCGAACTTACTACCGGCATCAAACAAGCCGATGATCAAGGCATGAAGAATGCCATGATGAGAGCCATTTGTGCTGTTGTTAAGGCGCCAAATGCCAGTTCTTTATCGCCGGCCAGTATTCAGATTATTGAGAACACTGTCACCGGTCGTGTGGATGGTGTTGAGAGCAGCGAAAGCGCAAATGACATCCGCTGGCAGACAATGCGTAGCCAGGCATTTGGTGGCCTGTGTGGCGTGGTCCCCGAAGATGCTGCACTTCGTCTTGTTACGCATCATGCTGTAGTCGATCCGAGCGATCCGCCAATGTTGCAAGCTACCAAACTTCGTTGCCTTGTCGCAGTACTTGCAGAGTCCCCAGCTCTCTTCTCCGGCTCCTCTGAGCTTCAGGATCGTATTTCCGAGAGTGTACAACAAGCATTGACGCCCAGCGACAATTCTCAGCAGTCACGCGCTGTGCTTCCAGCAGTGCACGTAGCCAAGGTCGCGCTTCTAAATAGCGACATTGCACCCCGTGCTGGTGCAATTGTTGCGCCGCTATTGGAGGCATTGATTCGCGTGGTTGACCCTGCGACTATGTCCTCATTTGATAGTGATGCTCAACATGCGGCGCTGGGAGCACTCAAATCGCTTGCCAAGCACCGTTTTGTTGACATTATCGAGCCTATGCGCGATAATGTTGTGCAAGCTGCAATGGCCCATGTTCGTGACCGCAATATCACTGTCAAACTTGCAGCTGAACGCTGTGCGCTATATGCTTTGCGACTTGCTAGGGTTCCCATCGAGTCATTTGATGGCAGCGAGGCGGGCTTGAAGAGCTATGCGGATAATATGGGCGGCCCTACTTCTGAGAAGGGCAAACAGGTCATGGATTATCACCGCCGTGTTCTGAGCAAGCTTGCTGAGTCTACCAGAGAACTCGACTTTGTCAGTGATGATGAGGACGATCCTGCTGCTGATCGCACCATCAATGAAGATGAAGAAAACAGCGACGATGACGCATAAAGTAGTTAGAATCTGTTTTTCTTGTCTATTTGCTTTTAGAATAACACAGGCGACTAATTGAGTACCCTCTCCCTTTTGCTGATGTACCAACTTTTATTTTAAAGATGATTATTGCTATTGTCATAGCCTATATTTCATCTCTTTAACTTTCAGATATAGTACAAATTTTTTTTGGAGTAATCATGTGTGTCGCAATATGCATGCATTTGACAACACAGACATTGCTTTCTCTTTTTCCCTTAAACTACTTTTTGGTTGTGTTGGTGTTTTCTTTTTTGTTTTTGTTTTCCGATATTTGTTTTTCCAACACATTGGCATCTTTCTAAGGGTATATGTCTGCATCATGGCATCTTACGACTTTCCCATGTCTATTTTGAAGAGAATACTTTATTTAGTTGGACGAGAAGAGATACTTGATCCAACTGAGTTTAAAAGCCATCTTTCATTGCTTTGGGTTTGTCGCAAATGGAGTTTAATACTTGCACCTCTAATCTATAGCTATGGTGTGATACGATGCAAAGTAAAAAATGGATCTATTAAACCTAATGATACGCGTAAAAGTACAAGACTTGTTTGTACTTCGAACATTGAGTGTATCCGTCAGCGAAGTATTAGTCATCGTGTTAAACATCTCACTATTGATATGTCTGCTAAAGAGGATGTCTTGGAATTGCTTACATTGATAATTAACGAATTGGATATATATAATCTCAATTGGTCTGGTGTCAGTTCAATAATTCTATCTGTCCATGAGAAAGGCGCCTCGCGAGGTCCTGATCGGGCACTAGATGCCACCATAGAGTTTAAACATAAACTGGCCAATATTTCTCTTCTTTTCTTGCAATATCTTCCAAACATCACCGATATCACTATTCAGAGTTTTCCTCGCCGAGGAATTGCTAGATTGTTTGTAGAAACACTAGTAAATGGATACGGAATGCAAACGAAAAAGCTGATATGCTTTGTGCCATTGCGTCTGACTATGTCACATTTTATGTCCTCATTGACTTATCTACATGTTAATGTTAATTCTGAGCGTGAACATATAATACCATTTATATTCCCAACTACATTAAAACAATTAGAGCTTGTAGACCTTCCTGTTACATTTACCTGGAAGTATTTTTCTGCAGGTTTTGGTGACAGACGTATTACATTTACAAACTTGGAGATACTTGAGCTATCTTTCGAGTTATTGCCCTCTAACTCTGTGGAGGAACAAAAGATGAACTCCGCAGCTTCTGGTAAATTCTATTATCAAATTTTATTTCCAAAGCTCAAAACCATGCGTTTATATAATTGTCCTCCTGGCAATGATATTATGTATGCTGACTTTGAAGTGCCTTATCTCGAAGACGTAATGATAGTTACAAAGTTGAATTCTGCCTTTGCGCTTGAAAATTTAAAGTTTAACCCACCAACAAATTTTAAATTGGATCTACATGCCATTCAAAAGAAGGATGAGCAGAGCTACTATAAAGTAACAAATAACCTTTTTGGTAATGCTCGTGCAATGACAAATACTAATTTTACAGTTGCTAATATTCCATTTGAAATTGATCTACAAAAAATCAAATGGTCATATCTTAAAAACATACATGTCAGCGTTTTCTTGAATAGAGATAACTTGCTAAAGCTAATTAGCTTGCTTCCAGGTCTCGAGAGACTATCACTTGGCTACATATTTACAAAGAGTGAGTTGGATATGCTGTATCATAGTTTGCAAAATTCTGTTGATCAGTACATAGAGTCTCTATATACAAACATTAAGATTTTGGTTGTGGGTGGTCAGACAGGAATCACAGCTTCTCATTATATGTTAATTATACATTTTCTAACACTACGCATTTTATCTTTAGAATTTTTACTTGCAGGAAATCGGTACCACGCTCATGTGAGGGATTTTCTTGATTTCTTTACTTTGCAGTACCCACATCTTGCCAATGTCAAACTCTACAACAACGAATGACGCTAATTCTGATCAACTGTT
>JANBTM010000103.1:18405-36500 GCA_027578695.1 Coemansia sp. RSA 1365 | reverse complement strand
TGCCTGTGTCCATTGCGTTTTCGTTGCAAACTAAAGATATTTTATTTGCGAGTAGCAAGTATATGCAGATCAGACCAGCGCACAACGGGAATGGCTGCCCTATGGATGCGCTGGGGATTGAACTCTGTGGTGTTCTCCGGCAGAACGCCTGTCATGATTTGCCAAAATCAAGCGTGTGTGACGTTTGCTTGGTGCACGTCTTGCATGGAAGGCACCCAGCGGGCTGGGGGATGGTTGGGATGTGCCGCTTACTGCACACATCCCCCATCTCAGCAAGTCTATTTCTGTTGTTTTGGAGTAACACTGCTGCTAATGCATTACACTGTGGCCTTCATCCTTTTTCCAAAATTCATTTGTAAGACAATACAGTAGAGCACCGGGACCTTGCAAAGGACTTGGGCGTGAAAATATAAACATGATTGGCGGTATTATATCTGGCTCGCCTGGGGACGCGTCGGCAAAGGCTAGCAGCATCGCTGAGCTGGGCCGGTACATATCGTTGACCATTGCCATCGCAGGCCTGCAGTTTTGTTGGGCAGTCGAGACAGGATTTGGTTCGCCATATCTGCTGTCGCTGGGGCTGAAAAAGTCGCTGGTCTCGCTGGTCTGGCTGGCTGGCCCTCTGTCGGGGCTTATTACTCAGCCGCTGGTAGGCATATTCAGCGACAGATGCACTTCACGGTTCGGGCGCCGACGGCCGTTCATCGTCGGCTCGGTGATATGCACGATTCTCTGCCTCACAGTAGTTGGATGGACGCGTGAGATTGCTGGCGGGCACGAGACACTAACAATATGGATGGCGGTGATCTCGTTCTACTTTCTCGACTTTGCGATCAATGCGCTCCAAGGCAGTCTGCGCTCGCTTATTGTCGATGTCCTTCCCGCAGCGCGCCAGGATGCTGGTACAGCATGGGCGGCACGGATGATTGGCATCGGAAATGTGTCCGGGTACCTGATGGGGTTCCTGGACCTGGCGAGCCTGCTTCCATTTCTTGGCTCAACGCACATGCAGATTTTGACGACTATTGCTTCGGTTATGCTGGCCATAACGGTGTCGATCACGTGCTACTGCACATCTGAGACGCCGATTCCGCCGCAGCCATCTGCGCCAGGCGACGGGCTACGGGCGTTTACTTCGCTGTACACCTCACTCGGAAAGCTGCCCACGGTCATCAAGGACATCTTCCGCATCGAGCTTTTTGCGTGGATTGGCTGGTTTCCATTTCTGTTCTACGGGACGACGTACATTGCCGATCTGTACGTGGCTGCCCATGAAGTTGGCGATGCTACAGACGTGGAGCTGATGGAAAGAGGGACACGCGCTGGCTCGCTAGCAATGTTTGCCCACGCGGTTGTCTCGCTGAGTTCTTCGCTTATTCTGCCTCTCTTTTCGTACTCGCTGGTCGTAGGCCGCCCACCGCATCCACAACTCTCCAACGCAACAGTGCTTGGACGGCTCAAGTATGCCCTGCTTAAAGTCCGCGCAAAGGTATCGGTCAGCCTGCCGACGATGTGGGCAATCTCGCTTGTTTTGTTTTCAGTGGCAATGGTTTTGACCCTTGCAGCGTCGTCCGTAGCTTTTGGGTCGGTTTTAATTGCCGTGTGTGGCATTGCGTGGGCAGTGGTAATGTGGATTCCTTTCTCAATGATAGGCGAGTCCATTCGAATCACTTCCTCCCAGCAGCAGTCGCAACAGGAGATGCGCGATATCTCTGGAAACGGCAGCTACATGCGAGTTTCGTCGGACGACATCGCCATGGAGGTCATCTACGATCAGAGTGGCCACGACGCCGAGCTCGACAGACGCGGGTCAGAACATAGTAGCAGTGCGTCGGAGCAGCATACCAGCCACGAGCCTGCGCCCAGCTACCACGAGCACGAGCCTGGATATCATAGACCCGAACTGGACAACAATGACCGTGCTCACGATGAAGAGCACGACAAGCACATGCTTTCGGCAGGCACGATACTGGGCGTCCACAACGTCTCTTGCGTGATTCCTCAGTTTGTTAGCGCGTTCACAAGCAGCCTGATCTTTGCGGTCTTTGAGCATATCCAGGGCACAGGTCCTGACGAAGTCGGTGGACAACACGCGCAGCAGATTGCACTGGTGATGTGCCTGGGCGGAATCTCTGCCGCCGGTGGAGCCTACTTTTCCTGGAAGCTCGGCTGCTGAGCGCTATCCATCGCTGTCCTACTGATATTTTACCGGTCTGAACTTTTCTTTTACCATCTGCGATCCCTTATCACATGTCTGATACACTCTCCTACCATCCCACTCCTGTTACCGCCGAGAATTATCTACGGCGATGCGGCAGCCCGTTCAGAAATTTATTGTTACAAGCATAAGCACGCGCTGTGAAAAGAACATAAGCGCAAGTACTGCTATGCGGTCGCATCATTGAGAGCAACGCACACGAGACCCTTGTGGTGGCCCTTAAACTCGCGGATAATCTCACCATTGGAGACATCCCACAGCGCAGCACGCGTGTCAGTCGAAACAGTGACAAGATAGCCCGAGTCGCTGGAGAACGCAGCATCCCACACCCAGCGCTGGTGGTAGTTAAGCGAGTGCACCAGCTCTGCACCGGCCTGCACAGACTCTTCCTGTGAAGAGCTGGTAGTGGTGGCCGGGCGCTCAGTAAGCTGCCACAGCTTGGCCGAGTGGTCGGATGAGCAGGTAGCAAGGTACATGCCGTTAGAGCTAAAAAGCGTGCGGGTAATACGGTAGCCATAATGTGCTTCAAAGTTGATGTACAGCTCCAGCTCCACAGTGCGGCCGGCCTGCGGCGATGTGTCAATAATAAGTCGGTACACAAAAACCTGTCCCAGGTTGTTGCCTGCGACAACCAGCTGGCCATTCGGCGAAACCGCCACAGAGCGCACGGCAACGTCAGGCTGCGGAATCGCCTGACATAGGACCTCCCTGCGCCGCCAGCTCCACACGCGGATCAGACCACCCTGGTCGCACGATACAATAAGTTCCTGGCGGCTGTCAGGGTGGATAGCAATGTCATTGACCGCCGAGTCGTTGTTCAGAACGTATTTGCAGTTGCCGGCGTACACGTCCCACCACCGGATAGAGCTGTCTTCGCTGCCTGTGGCCAGGAACTTGTAGTCCTGCGTGAACTCGACTGCGGTGACGTTGTTTGTGTGCCCGTCCAGTTTTAGCACAGGCAGATCCGACGTCCCAAAAACATCATACAGGCTTACACTTGGATTCCCAGCCACCGCCAGGTAGTGTTTGTCGCTAGACAGAGCCATGCGGTTGATTTGCGACTCTGTTGTGTACGGAATTGTGCGCGTGCAGGTGCTCTTCAGTGCATCCCACATGCGAATTGTGTGGTCATACCCGGCGGTCACGAGAATGACGGGGCTGTCGTCCATGACTACTAGAATTAGAAAGGATGTGAAATTTGGTTGGCTGGAGCAGAAGAAAAAGAGGTTGAAAGTGCGGGTTGTCGCCCTTTGAGCTTTTTGCTTCCGCTTGTAATTCACAAAAAAAAAAAAAAAAAATTGTAATAAAACCCTTTTTACTTCGATTAAAATATGAACATTACTCAAAAGGTCAATACGGCGCCATTAATATACGAGGTCGAGTCGCAGACGCGAGCGGCGCTGAAGACCGATTTCGACAACAGCGTCAGCGACCCCATTGACGCCAAGGAGGTCTATGACCAGATCCGCAAAATCAACGATCCCGAGCACCCGCTTACGCTGGAGCAGCTCCGGGTCATTAACTGCGAGCACATTACAGTCGACGACGCAGCCAGTCGTGTTGTTATCGAGTTCACTCCCACGATCCCGCACTGCTCAATGGCGACGTTAATTGGACTGTGCATCCGCGTGCGCCTGCTGCGGACGCTGCCTGAGCGCTTCAAAGTTGACATCCGCGTGCGCGAAGGGACGCACCAGTCAGAAGCCGATGTCAACAAGCAGCTCAATGACAAGGAACGCGTGGCAGCAGCATTGGAAAACACATATCTTCTGGACGTTGTCAACCAGTGTCTGGCCACTGCCGTGTAGAGCAGCACATCTCAAGACACGTCCCTTTAGTCTTTCAAACTGTGGAATATATCTTTAGTAGATTAATATTGCTGAACCGTAAGCCTGTTGTTATTTTCATACGGGTCTGTTGCAGTAATCGGCATGGAAAGTTTGCAACAAGCGGGGGGGGGGGGACAGTGCGTTTCAGCATGGGTAGAGGGAGTTGTTGGCATTACCACGTACAATATTCAAAGCTAGCCTTTTCGTAAACAGTAGTCTACGTTGGCAATAACAGGTGTGCTGATCCCCGGGCTGCTACACAGATCTGGCCGTGCCTGTTTCGATGAGCGCAAATGTGCGGCATCATTGTTGTCACCAATGGAATCCAGAAGATTGCGGACCTCGTCCGGGATCTTGTGCTCGCCCTTGCCACCAGCATCAACAATCTCGTCCTCACTGTCGTCATCCAAGTCGTTCTGTGCAAGTGTTTCAAGCACATCTCGTGGATTGACAGCATCCAATGCAGCCAGCCCAACGTCGGAGGATCGGCGGTGGTATGCTTGCTCGCGTCGAGGTGCCACGGTTGCAGGGGTAGAGAAATCGCTGTCGCACTCGCTTGCATACATTGCCAGCCCGCTCCGCAGTGCTGCGCGCAGCTGGTCCACATCAATGTCTGGAGCGACAATTGAGTCGCGCCGAACCTGCATCTCCCAGTCAACGGAGACACGTGCGCGAATGTCCTTCACCTGGTCGTCAGCGGTCATTGATGTGGGATTGGCAGCAGATATCCTATCACCGCAGAGAATACGGTCAGCCGCCGCAGCATCCTCGATCGGCGGCTCACGCAAAATCTGGACGGAGCTGTCGCCTTTGGCTTGTAACGAAAACCCTGAGCCCAGCAGCTCGGTAACTGACTCGCCGCTAAGCTGCCTGGCAAATGCCTCTGCAGTGTTATCGCTAGACTTTGAGGCAGCTAGCGCAAGCGTGGCAGAGGACGGTGATAACTCATGCATGCAGGCTTCTAATGCACGGCGCTTTTGGCAACAGACATGCTCAATATTCGGGTCCCATAGGCCACAACCCTTGGCATCGGCGGCGACAGCGTCAACCAGCGACTCGAGGCCACTGCTCTGTTGAACGCGCGCGGCCTCGGACCACACCACAGCAAGCAGCGTGGCCCACGCTCCGTTGGCGCTGGCCGGAGCGCAGACACTGACAATTGCAAGCGTAGGCTGTATCCCTCCAGCACCATGTGCTTGTAGTAACTCGCACAAAATAGCGCTGGCGCTAGCATAACACGCAACGCGCTGCTGCTGCGAATGCTCGTGGGCGTCCACCACCAGCTGACCTATTTTCTGATACGCAGCACCAGTCAGATCCGTACGCGTCAAAACATCCATGCTGTCGCTGGCCACTGTGCGGATACGCAGAGCCTCAGCAACACAGTCTGCAGCCAGCAAGCAAATGTCCAGGCGCGGATGCGGCAACAGCGTAAACAGCGGCGCATATGTCTCTAATGGCAATGCAAAGGAGTTCTGGCTGGCAGTAGTGCTGCGCCTGCTAGCGTAAAGTACAATATACAGCGTCTGCAGTAGTACGAGTAAGCGAGTGCTGTGTTCCGACGACTCTGCATTTTGATTGACATTGGAAAGCCGCATCTGAGCGACGATGTACTCAACCATGTCGGAGAGCTGATCGCGATAGTATTGGTGTTTTGCAAGTCCGCCCATGGCAGCAAGAAGATGATAATAGTCAGACATGTGCGTCTGTTGTGAAGACTGAACAGGATTGGTAGCGGTTTTCAGCGCTGCGGAGAACATCCCATCGTCGTGGGATGGCGATCGCTGGGCTGTGGCGGTTTCAAGTATAAAGGCGGCAAGCACGTTAAGGGCCTCCATCACCGAAATACCCACAAGTACGTAAGGCTTGCAGAACAAGCGCTCCAGTATACGAATTACGCACGCCTGGCGACTGGCAACTTTGCGCTCGGCAGAGTCGCCAGATCTGGGTGTGCTGTCTGGGTGCAGCCACAAAGAAGGCGCGTCCCGGGTCAAAAACGAAAGTGTCTCAACAATCACCATGTTTTGGTCTTGCGGCTGCAGCTGAGCAACAGTTACAAGCACAATGTGGACACAGTGCTGAATTGGCTGCCACTCAAGGCTCGTCTCCAGGCACTTTAATATCTCTGCGACAATAACGCGCGAGTGCTGGCCGTGCGACCTGCACACCAGAGTTTCGAGACAACGCCAGGCCCAGCCCCCGAGCAGTTCGGCGTCGGGGCCTGTGGCGGCAATAGACTCAGCTGCGGCAAGCTGCTGCTCAATGCTGCAGTGCGCAACTGGCGCAAGCGTCGGAGAGTTGGCAATTCGCCTGATAATTGCGCTGACCAGCAGCGGCAGCTCATAATAGCATTCTGAGGCGTATGTGGCGCGGCTTTCAGCGACGGCCTGCAGTGCACACAGCCCTAAAGCGGCCTGTGCCGGGGTTTCCGACAGCGTGTAGGACGCAAATACGCGAAGAAGAAGCGAGTACGACGCACACAGGCCCTTATCAATAGCGAGCGTAGCCCCCGTGTGGCAGCGGCAGAACTGTACAAACGTGCGCGTCGCGGCAAGCGCAAGGCCCGGATCGGCAGCAGCAAGAACGGAATCAAGGCACTCTAGCACGTTGTTTGCAAAGAAATTGAGGTCGCCGCCGCACGCGCTAAGCAGAGCGTCGTAGACGCGCAGCCCGACAAGTACGTCTGAAAACCTGCGCCGCTGAATGTCCCGTGAGATGCGTCTGAAGAGGAATGCGCCGACCTTTGTCAGTTTTGCAGGCTTGCTTTGAGCATAGTACACCAGATACGACAGTTCGCTGCTGTTGGGTGCAGTATCGCCCGACTTTTCTGGAGGAAAGCAGCGCTCAACCAGCGACGCGTGCTTAACGTAGCGCCTAAGGACGGGATAAAACAGAGCACGACTTGCATGGGGTTGAGATGATGTCGGTGGTTTTGAGCGCATGCAGCCTAGGCACGGAAGCAGCCCGCAGCTGAAGCCCACGAAGCGACTGTGCACTTTCTTGACAGCACTGGACGAGTCGCGCTGCGCCAGTGGAAGTTCAAGACCCGAGTACGAGCGCAGGTGACAGGTGGTGGTTGGCCACTGCATGTGCTTTGCTGTCCTAGGCGAATTGGGAGGTGCTGGGAGGTAAGGAGGGGGTTGGGCTGGTGTTCCCTGTGGCGTCGACTAGAGAAGAAAGACGAGTGGAGTAGAGCCTGGCAAAGCTGAGCAAGAGTATACAGCAAACAAGAGTCGATGGTGCTCTTACCTTGTCAGTGGATTCATATCTGGCTTTCGCAAGAAGCGGATTTGCCAACTGGCGCGGGAATTAGTGTCAACGCGAGAGCAAAGTAAGAGCAGTCTCGCCAGCAGACTCCCCTTTCCCCTACAAGGCGAGCGCTACGGTAAGTTTGTCGAGCAGCGCGTTGGTGCGCGTGTAGGGCAATAGAGACGCTGCGGGCGCTGGGATGGAGTGAATTAAACAACACAAATTCTTTATAACAAACAGTATATGCCAATTTATAACACCGACGAAGCTGAGAGAGCAGATCTTTGCTAGTGGGCAGCAAAACAGGCCAAGCCGCATTTCTTGCTTGGATCGCAGTCTGGAGCGGATGGGTGTGTCCAGCTGCTGTGATGTTTTAGGCAGAGAACGCTGAGGGCGTTGCAGGGTTAATGATTTCAATAAAGACAAAGAAAGCAGCATATAAAAAACTACATCACGGAGCAGCCGCAGCTGCCGCTGGTCTGGCTGGCAAAGGGGTCGTGGGGCGGCGGTCCCCACACAGATGGCAGCAGGTAGTCCTTGGTGCTAGTGACGAAGGATATAAGCGACTCGCTGGCCTGCGACACGGGAATGCGTGGTAGCTCCAGCTGCTCCTTCAAGCGGGAGTTGTGCTCGACAATCTTCCTGAGTTTATGCTCGGACATTTTGGCAAAAAAGGCGAATTGGTACGACAGGGCAGGAAAGCAGCGTGAGGGAAGAGGGTGAAACAAGAAGAGGCTACAAAAATCGGTCAGTGGATGCAGCAGCCAAACAAACGCCTCCTCCAGAAAAGCATTAGGCTCGGTGACCCCCAAGGGCCCCGCCCGATTCAGGCACAGTCTCGGGAGTGATCAGCGGTAGGGCCAACATGCCCTTTGTCTCTGCACATCTTTCAACGTACCCTTTTAACAGAGTAAGTATCTATCGAACTAAATTCAATCCACAATGTCGGACAACAGCCACACGTGGCAAGCGCTGGGCGCAAACGACGTGTCGCTGGGCAGCGCTGCGACGGCGGACAGCGAACGGCGACAAAACACATCAGTGGCAGCTGCGCACGGTGGGCGGGCGCCTTCAGCCAAGAACACGATGTTGCTTGGCGGAGCAGCACTGGTAATCTGCATCTTCACTTTTGTTGCGCAGACAGCGATCACGCGACAGGTGCAGCAATCGTTCACAAAGCCGTACTTTATGCTGTGGGTGTCACACTCATTCTGGGCGCTGATGCTGCCATTACACACACTGTACGAGCAGCTGAAGCGTAACCCACGCTCACTGGACGCTCTGAAGAGCGAGGCACTTGTAGCGACGGCAATGCTTGTGCTGCAACGCAGACGCAAGGAGGATGTGCCGGGATCTCCGGCAGTGAGCGGCTACCAGCCTGTGGAGACCGCAGATGCTGAAATTGGGCGCGAGCGGCGCTCCAGCGGCATTGAGCTTGGTACAGAGGTTGCACACTTGCGTACGGCGTTCAAGAGTACTGATGAGGTTGACGGCAGCGCATTCGGTGAGGAGAACGTGGCGGCGGCAGCGACAGCAGTGGACTCAAACAGCAGGCGCGGTGCGGCTGCTGACACTGCAGACGCAGCGGCGGTGCTTGCGGACGAACGGCCGTGGTGGCTGCTTTGGCGTGCGATGCTTATGGCGCTGCTGCTGGTGGCAATGCTGAACGCGGCAACGTATCTGTGGTATGTGGCGGTGGGGCTGACCAGCATGTCTAAGGTCACGGCCATTTACAACACATCGTGCTTTTTCGCATATCTATTCTCTGTGCTGCTGCTGAACGAGCGCGTGCAGGCTGCCAAGGCTGCGGCTGTGGTCGTCAGCATTTTCGGCGTAGTCTTTATGGCACTGGTGAATGTCGGCCCCAAAACGCTGAGCGCAAACGAGTCTCCGCACCCTGCTGCCGAACACGGCTCCGAGCTGCTAGGCGACGTGCTGTCGCTTGTGTGCGCCTGCGGTACTGGGCTGTATCAAGTGCTGTACAAAAAGTACGCCGTGCCGCGCGACTACCACTCGCTCTATGCCGTTAACTTTATGACTACGCTACTGGGGTTGACCACACTGCTGGTCTTCTGGCTGCCTATGCCTGCTCTGCACGCCGCCGGTGTCGAGTCATTCCAGTGGCCTAACCGCTCGCAGTTTGGCTTGCTAGTCGCCAACGGCATACTCGCCATCGCCTATTACGGTGGCTTCATGATCGCCCTAGCGCTGACCTCACCGTTGTTTGCCGCCATTGGCGTTATGCTGACCATACCCATTACAGCCGTTGTCGACATGCTTATTCGGCGCCAAGTGCTACCCTGGAACGTTTTTGTCGGCGGTGCTGCAATTCTCGTCGGTTTCTGTATCCTGTTCTTCGCCGAGTACCGCGACACCGTGCGCAAGTCGCAACTCCGTCACCCACCCCGCGCTTCCTAGATCTGTCTTTTATCTCTATTTTTGTATACAAGTCTCATGCCGTCAGGCGTATTGCCTTGACTGCATTCACGAGTTTTCTTTGTTCTAGCGGTGTATTCTCTCGTAAATCTTAACTACTTGATTGAGCCCTGTTTATCGTTTTTTTGCGGGGCAAAAGCTTGCCAGTCTACCACCCAAGTTTCAGTCTTATCACGTGATCAAGCCTGAGGCAGATGCATTCTGCTCTGCTTGTAAGTGGAGACCCTGGCACTGCCTTTTCATCGTACTCCCCGTGTGCACTTCTTTTCTCTTTTACCGCCGCCCAGCATGGACTCGTTTTTTCGCAACCACCTACTCTATCTGCTCTGCACGCTGTTTGTTACGGTTGCTTCTCAGCTACTATCCATTGTCGATGTTCTTTCCAACTGCTGGCATGTCGCTGTCTGCTTCCTGCTGTCGCTACTGCCCAAGGCCCGCGTGAAATTCCCCGTCAACCGCCCCTCTGCTGCCTACCATCCGGCAGTTTTGATAACCGGCACCAGCTCGGGAATCGGCCACGACACAGCTGTGGCCCTAGCCTCGTACGGCTATACCGTTTTTGCTGGCGTGCGTAGCTGGGAGGATGGTGCACGCGTGGAGAGCCACTTTCTCGAGTCCATTCACCCCGAGCGCATACGTGCAAACCCTTGGGTCTCCCGTTCCTCGCAGTCGCAACAACAGCAAACCACCCTACCCCATATTCACAAGGAGACTGCATTGTCTATTAAGCATGGCAACACATCCGATTCCGTCAGTAACGCTAGTACTCAGGATCCGGCTCTTCACCGACCACCGCGTCAGCGGAGATCGCGTCGAACACGCAAGCACACTCAGTGCTCTTCAAATAGCGGGGCGAATGGCACAGCCCACACTCAACGGTCTGATGCCCTGCCAAACAACGCCCTTGTTGGTGCTGTTATTCCTGTTATCCTTGACGTGGCGTCCAGTGACTCGGTTGACCAGGCGTATGAACAGGTTGCTTCGCAGCTGAGCCATCGCCAGATCTCGCTTGTAGCAGTCATAAACAATGCTGGTATCACTGCGTTTGCGCCTATGGATATCTCCACACCTGGCTTTGTTGATCATTGCATGGCTGTCAATTTTTTCGGTCCGCTACGTGTCACACAGCGCTTTATGCCGCTTCTTCGAGCCAGCTGCGGCCGCATTGTCAACGTCTCCAGCGTTATGTCCTGGCTTATTGGCCCCGGATTTGGCGTATATTGTGCCAGCAAGGCCGCACTTTCGGCTGCTAGCCGCTCCTGGCGCTATGAGCTTGCCAACAGCGACATGGCCGTGTCTGTGCTTGAGCCTGGCTTGACACGCACGTCTTTGTGGGCCAAGATTGAGCCGCAGCTCGAGCTGCACCACTCTCGTCTCAATGGCATTCGCCGCGCGAAAAACCAAGGTGCATCCACCGCCCTGCCAGCTATGCCAGGCGACGAGGCCGTGGCCTCGGTGTCACCGGCTTTTATGAGCATAAGGAGTCAGTCTAATGGCAGCGATGTGTCTGCTGACGCTGCTGCTTTCGCTTCTGTAGATGGTATAGAGAATGTGTTTTCAACGTGTAGCGACGATCAAGCGCTATATGGTGCTATGATACGCCGCATCAAGCTGACAAACGAGCTAGCCCCGCTGTTTGCTCTTCCTACGCGCCACGCAGTTAGTGCGATTATACACGCGCTTACCAGCCGCTATCCCAAGTCCACCTACCGCGTCGGCTGGGATTCTCGCCTGATGTACTTTCTGAGATGGAGCATTAGTGACGAGGTTTTGGAGTGGCTCTGTCGCGCAATTGGGATTGTTTCCGAGAGCTAGAGTTGCTGTGCCAACCCTCATCATCCTTCATCATGTCTGTGTGCTGACGTGGCTATTGGATAGAATTGCTTAGGCAAAAGGCTTATATTTCTGTAATGGAGATTGGCCATTAAAACGGCTGTGTAGCTTCTGGCGCCACAGAAGGGTCTAAAGCTTGCTCTGAACAGGTTTAAAAGCAGGGCGGAGTCCAGAGACAGGCCAACTCTGGCATCAAGTCAGAGACATCTGCGCGCTCATGACTTTAATCATTGGCATGGAAATGGCTGGCGATCTCAAGAATTACCCACTCTTCGCTGACGAGGCATCGGTTTCCCTCTTTTGCTTTGTGTTGGTTCGTTCAATTATTGTTGCACTTTTGAATTTGTCATTTGCCACTTGCATTCTGCGTCTCCCACACCAACAAGCGAGTCACGGAATTGGCACAAGCTACGCAACACCGCAAAATAACGCGTCTCTTACCACCCAACAAGAAGCGACTTTTTTTGCGTGGATACCATGGCCGACTTTTCTAGAAAGGTGGTATTTGGTACCGTATTTGAGGTCACGACTCGCTATGCTGAGCTCCAGCCGGTGGGCATGGGCGCATTTGGCCTGGTATGGTAAGTACAACCAACTTCAGAAGCTGTCTTTCTCCTTTCTCTGGCGCTCTAGCTGGCGGCTTTGTCGATGGGGAGAGGGCCAGTCGCATATTTCTGACACGGGTTTGCGGCTTACGACAGGGACAGGTAAAGCAGTGGAGCCTCAGTGTTCCCCTTTCGCAATCTGCAAACTAGCTCATGGAAGTGTGTGTGGGGCGGGCATTTATGGCAGAGCTCTAAACTAACTGCCTCCAATACACTCAATCCGACCTAAGCTCACACGCACACGCCAATATCAACACTTGGCACATTTTGACCATGCAAACAACTGTCCTAACCGCGTCTACATGTGCATTTGTAGCTCTGCGCGCGATCAGCTGACTGGGCAGTCGGTTGCAGTCAAGAAGATTATGCGCCCATTTAGCTCGTCAGTGCTGGCCAAGCGGACATACCGCGAGCTCAAGCTTCTCAAGCATCTGCGGCACGAGAACATAATCAGTATGAACGACATTTTTATCTCGCCGCTAGAAGATTTGTACTTTGTAACTGAACTGCTTGGCACTGACCTCCACCGGCTGCGCCAATCCCGGCCGCTCGAGAAGCAGTTTATCCAATATTTTCTGTATCAGATCCTGCGTGGGCTTAAGTATGTCCATTCGGCTGGCGTTATTCACCGCGACCTGAAGCCCTCCAACATTGTTATCAATGAGAACTGTGACCTCAAGATCTGTGACTTTGGTCTTGCTCGCGTCCAGGACCCACAGATGACCGGCTATGTCTCCACGCGCTACTACCGTGCGCCCGAGATTATGCTTACCTGGCAAAAGTACGACGTTGCGGTTGACATTTGGAGCACAGGCTGTATTTTTGCCGAGATGTTTGAGGGTACGCCGCTTTTCCCCGGAAAGGACCATGTTGACCAGTTCTCGATCATTACCGAGCTGTTGGGCACACCTCCCGACGACGTCATCCAGACGATTGGCAGCGAAAATACGCTGCGGTTTGTGCAGATGCTGCCCCATCGCGAGCCAGTGTCGTTCCGTGCGCGTTTCCCGCACATTGATCCGTTTGCTGTGGATCTGCTCGAGAAGATGCTTGTATTTGACCCACGCAAGCGCATTACTGCAGCCGAAGCCCTGGCGCATCCGTACCTAGAGACTTACCACGACGAGGCCGATGAACCAATGGCCGAAAGCAAATTTGACTGGTCGTTCAACGACGCCGACCTTCCCGTAGAGGAATGGAAAGTGATGATGTATAATGAAATCCTCGACTTTCTTAACGTCTCTGAGGGCCCAACTGCCATTCCACACATGTCCGCTGCCACAAATGACACTTCTGTTTCGGAATTTACCTCAACAGCTGCGGCTGATGACAATGTGGCTGCTCCACCACTTAACTGAGGGCCTTTTTTTTTTGCCAGACATACACACAATCGTCATCTTGTAACCTTTGTTTTTTTTTATCTTACAAGTAGCGCAAAATGTTTTACGTAGCATGTTGGTGGCACCATTGTAAGCATACGTGCTTGTTGCATTCTGTTAGGAAAAAGTAATGTCAATGCGAAGTTGTACATCGTTGTGCTGTTGCAGCGCAGCTGAACCTGTCAAAAAAGGTGTAGAAGGCACAGGGGCACACCATTGTGCATAGGCTGAATACGACAACAATCGAGCGTTGTTGACCTCTGCATATGCCGAGACGCTGCCACCTGGTACAGGCGGAATTTATACCTGTTATGACATCCTTGGACTACAGACGCCTGCAATAGATCATCTGTTGCAGTCGTGGAACAACCAACGGTAATATTAGCATGTAGTGCGGGCGACATATATCCTGCACACGAGAGAATGGGGCGCATCATAGAAGGCTGACATTGTAAATCATGCTTGTCCACAATGCTTTGAGCAGCCCAAAAGGCCCTACACGTTTTGTTTGGGATTACCATATGGCTATTATGTCCACCTGCACACAATGTACTGTCAATTTGCCGAACAAGCACCACTACATACCACGCATTAGCTGAGGCTCAGCACTTCTAGTTTGACATGGTATTTCTGATAGCCACAGGTACGTAGCCAGAAAAACGCCGCAATAACGCTGCAACTGCTTGTGCCCATGGGCTACTTGTAGAAGTACGGGTGCTCTTAAGCGACAGGAATTGCATGTCTGCGCTTTCTCATCGCATCATTTGTCCACTCCATTTTCTATTGGCGTTGCCTTTTATTGTATTCCCCGTTTTGCTATATTATCACTGGTTATGCATATAGCATCCCAGTATAGTCAGCACAATAATTAACTAGATATGGACCGACTAGCTGACGAAAACATCCTATTCAGTAGCATCTCGCACCAAGGAGATGCCCGCGAAAGAAGAGGGCTGCTGCACACCATCAAGGAGTACTATAGCCATACCGAATACCAGCCAACGCGGGAACAGATTGAGAAAAATCGCTATGTGTTCTTTGGGCTGCTACGCTGCCGGCCGTGGATGGCAATTCCCGCAGGCATTCTCATCCAGTTTTGCTACGGGTCTGTATACGCCTGGTCGATATTCAACGGGCCCATCAACAGGCTAATGACTTCTGACCCGAATAAGGGAGGTGCTGAAGTGACCTTCTACATTGCGCTGGGCGTTCTGGGAATCACCGCTGCCATATGCGGTCCCTGGATTGAGACTAGTCACCCCCGAAAGTCAGGCATTATCGGTCTGGTGATATTTTTCTCTGGACACCTTACCTCTGCGCTTGCAATATACACGCATATGATATCGCTTCTCTATTTTGGATACGGCTTTATTGCAGGAATCGGGCTTGGTATTGGCTACGTATCTACCATCGACGCAGTAAGCAAGTGGTGGCCCTCAGCGCGCGGCACTGCCGCAGGATGCGCAGTCATGGGATTTGGCGGCGGCTCATTGGCATTTAGTGCCATCAACAAATGGCTTATCGAAAAGACAGATCTCTCAATGGCATTCCTTGTGCTGGGCTTGGTAAATTTTGCGCTAATGCTGATCGGAGTACAGTTTATCAATCCACCGCCGCCAGGTCACAACCCCGACGGTGTCCCGATGATCGACGAGTCTGAGCAGCAGCAGTATACTCAGCACAGCAATCAGAACTCGGCTGCTTCAGACGCAGAACAAGGCATTGAGAAACCAGTACGCAGCCCTCGAATGCTCGGCACACTAGTAGCAGACCAGCCCACTCTACACGTGTCGCTTGGCGAGGCGCTTCGGTCGCGGGACTACTGGCTTCTCTACGTTGCATTCCTGGCAAACATTGTATTCTGCTTGGTAATTATATCCAATCTTCCTCGAATCATCGACGGGCTCTTTGGCAAAGGGAGGAAAGAACCCCGCGAGCCGCCGCTGCCAGAGTACGTGGCAGTATCGATTGAGGGTGGTTTCAATATGGTTGGACGCGTGATGGTGGGCCTGTTGTCAGATGTGCTTGGACGCAAGACGACCTTTCTGATGCTGCTGCTGACGCAGATTCTTGTGCTCATCTTTATTCCAGTCGCTATTCGCGAAGACAGCTTTTGGGGGTTCCTGTCACTTGTCTGGGTTGCGACAGTGTGCTACGGTGGCGGATTTGGGATGATCCCTGCGTTTCTTGCCGACATGTTTGGAAGCAACAACACGAGCAGCTGCCACGGCATTATCCTGACCGCATGGTCGATCGCATCCGTTGGCGGCGGTCTGGTGTTTACTGGGGTTGTGAACCACTATCTTAGCCACGGCAGCAAACCATACGAATCCGTGATGTACACTGTCAATTTTATGTGGATGCTAGCGCTTGCAATTGTTGGGTTTGTGTGCTGTCTGTTTGTGCGTGCGTCCATACGTGACCGCATGTTTCCTGCGCTGCCCAACCAGGTTATTCGAATCCGAATTTTTGGACGCGTGCTGCGAGTTTTGTGCATGCGCAATGCCCCTCCAAGCGATGACCCAAACCAACCCGAACGGTGCAAGAGATTTGCTCTTGTTGAGTATCTTACTAAGGCTCAAGAGCAGGCAGCTTGGGAGGAATATCTGGCCCTGCGTTCTGTTCAGTACAGATTGATGAAAGAGCCCAACAACTACTAGGCTTTCCCTCGTGCCATACGACGTGTTTAATGATGCTTCTAGATTTTAGCTTGTCATTTTTTTTAGTTTTTTGACCCCAGTAAAGCACAATCATTTTTGACAAAATTGGCACTGGTCTATCAGCCGGTATGCTTTTGTCTGGCGCATCGCCACAATGGCAATGGTGTAGAATTGTGGACGCCCAAAAAAAAACCGGTAGATGGGTGCCCAAACTACGTTGCTTTAATAACAAACAAGTAAGGGCCAAACAGGTACACTGGCGTGTTATTTCGGTACGCGCAATGTGGTGCGCAAGGGAGCGGGGGGCGGAGTATGTCTACGATAGAGCCTTAGTAAGCTCTGGGACATCTTGAGCTTCCCTGTGTCTGCTGAGAGTCTGTTGCTCCTTCTGCCCCTTCCTCTCGGTCACACCCCAATGGTTTTGAGCGTACCCCCATCCACCTTCGCCTCAATTCGCATATGCTTCTTTAATATCTGCATGTGCATACGATACGCCTGGCCATGACATTTAGCGGCTGATTCATGTGCGCAACGCATCGCGACGCTCGGGCTATTGCCGTCGTTATTTGCAAGACAATTGCACATCATATGCGCGTCAGTCAACAGATTGTATCCACTTCCGCAAGCATGCGTGCAGCAGAAGAAATTGGTTTACTCAATGACAAAATTCCTTTCAAAGAATATACTGGCGTTTTGCGGAGAATTGCGATGGTTGTGCATTTTCAACTTTGGGAGCTCATGCCTACCGCGCAAAAACAGGGATAATGCGCGGTTAGTTTGTGTGCATCTCCATAAATGGAACCATGGTCCGGCTGACTCGAGCGCAACAACATCAACAATGGTCTGCCGTTCTTCCGAAGCCAGGCCGCGAGGAATTACGTCCTTTGCGGAAAATGTTGCGATGTACATTTGTGCTGGAGGAAGGAGCAACGCACACAATGCATCACGTATTGTCCACTCCACTCCACCACTTTTCTCTCACCAAACTTCTGCAAAAAGAAGGTAAGCCTGGAGAACTTGCCTCGATTCGCGTACATTTTATAACCACCGCAGTCCGGACAGCTCTCGGAGGAGATATTCATTGCCTGAGCCAAGTACATCCTCACCTTTTTACCTGTTCATTTTCACCGCGTGTATTCCAATACACAGCCCAGCTCCTAGTACACTTACGATTAATTCCTCTACCGCTATAATTTCAAAAAACATCGATCACAATTTTTCTAACACCCACACATCTCTGATAGCTTGACACGGCTAACAAATATCGCTGCAGTAATGCGATTCAAAAGTAGAATTTCGAGAAGGTCATTCAGTGCCGGCGATGATAATGCTCATCTTGACTCCACATGGAACGCCCTCCCTAAGAACCCCGTCTTTTATCCGCCAACTCTGGGAAAAAATCATGTTACAGATAATACTACCGAAAAACTGCCCATTTCGGTTACTGCAGAAAAAGAAAAAACGGCACGTTTAATGACCCGCATAAAGGCCGTGTTTCAGCCAAAACATACACCCTCCGAACTTGATAGCCATGCGGTGGATACACGCAGTTCTGCTGGACAGAAACGACGGCTGCATCGGCATAGTACCCATGGCGATATCTGTCAGCGCAATTCCATGCTCAAATCAACACGGCATCCTCCACGCCTAGTTGCCAGGTCGCCGCTGCGGGAGGACTCCATTTTGCATGATCTCTGTGCATTGGCTGAGGTCGGCTTTGTCCCCAGTAGCACCAAGTCTCGCAGAACTACTGTTCAGCTAGCCGGCTACAATTCGCCAACTGGAACGCATATGCGCACTGAGCAACATCTCTCAGATGTGGAAGAGGTTTCAGAACCAGCTTGCTCGCCTGTCAATACATTAGCAGAGCACACGTTTTACGACAA
>JANBTM010000103.1:2872-18305 GCA_027578695.1 Coemansia sp. RSA 1365 | reverse complement strand
ACCACGAGGCGAGTCTCGCACTAAAAGCACAAAAGGGCGGCAACAGGGCCTAACACGGTCGATAAGCATCATGACACCACTAACGCCATCGCTACCCTCTCCAATAAGCCAGTACGACAAGCGCAGCATCTTTGGCTGCACTCATGGAGATTCCAGTAGTTTTGATTCTACTACGACACTAAGCCTTACACCACAGGTCATTAGCCCGGTTACTACTGTATCCGAGGACACAAACGCGCCGCGGATATCATACTCACCCTCGCAGCGGACTTTAGGCACCGTGGACTGCGGTTGTGCAAGCGACGCTGCAGTATGCACATGTGCCGAGGATTTACTAGGAATGATGCCATTGTCGGGATTCAGTATAATTGAAGACAGCGCCATGGTGCGGAGGCCACGTTCCGCAGGATTTTCAGAGCATGCACTTTTCGATGCCTGCAATGTCAGTCTAAGTGACCGTGATCTCTTGGCGGACCCGCTTGGCCTGTGTAGTGGTCAGCGGCCTCTGTATATGCGCACCTCCTGCTCAGAGTCAGAGCTTGTAAAGTCTACGTTTGATCTTGCCAAGCTCCTACCCAATGCGCCCCAGTAAATATGATGATGTTTCTGGCCCACGGGCTGCTGACTGATTTGGCAGTCCGAGGCATGTTGATGTTTTACCCCTGTTTTTCCTCGTATATATATAATCTGTTTTATTCATCTTGTTAGCTTTTGTCCAACTGTTCATGGATAATGCTAGGTAAATTAAGTGAATGCGTGTATTCAGCAATTCTGTCACTTTGAAGGCATTTGATTAGTTTGTATCAAAAGTAGAATTGGTCAGGCAATATTGTCTAGCATATAGCATTGTTTGAATATATTGGATGTGTTTAGAAGCTCTGAGCATTTCCTAGAAAGGCCGGAATATCGGGAGAGAAGTCACTTGCCACAGCCTTCTCTACTGTATGAACGATAAGTGTTTTGAGCCAAAGATGCGATGGGATCCTGTTTCTGTTTCTTCTGGCGATCCTTTTCCCAATCCGTATCCCAATCTGAGGCAATGAAATCCTGATACTGCCGTTGTTTTAAACTTTCGGCATATCATGTTCATTCTGTGTGAGGGGAAGGGAATTCCTAAGCCTTTCCGGCATGGAAATGCTGCAAACTCCGCTGATCAGCCGCAAAAACTCACCAAGCGCCACAGGAAAACCACCAAAAAAAGCCTAAGATGCAGATATTACAGCAACGGCATTCGGAGTAAACATCACTACTCCGATTCGGGAACAAGTCTTAACAGTCTTTTAGATTTTGTTGAAGATTTGTAAACATAGTGAGTGTCTGTGGATCTCTTCGGCATACCATAGTTGCTACAATAGACTGGAGATCTCCATTTTAAATACATGGACAAAAGGCGCTAAAAAAAACTTGTCACAACATACCCAAGCCCGATGTTGTGCAGTATGGTAACAGCTACACATTGCGCTTGCCCTTGGAAATAACCTGCCTCAGCCGTCTGTACTTGTCACCTGCATTGCGAGCACCCTGTCGCGGTGATGCTGTGGCTTGAATGGACGAAACAGGCATAACCGTGTAGTCAGCAGCCACTCGTTGGGGAATGCGCGCAGTAGCTCTTTCCCCGTTCCTTCCAGTGCCAGTGTCAACACTGATGGCGCTGGGAGCCCGCCGGCTCTCCAACGAAGGTGATGGCCGCGCGGCGGCATAGGATCGTTCGTCCATATTCACCGCAGCCTCCCTTATGTTTCTGTCTCGATAGTCAGCGCTCAAACGGAGCACCATGCGCGACCACTGTTGGAGGAATTGCTCGCATGTACGCCGGTTTGCCTCGGAGATCCGCGGACACTTGCTCATAAACAGAATAATCTTGCCGATTCCGCTTTCACGCAGATGGTCCCGCCGAATAGGCAGGTTCCTCAGCGCATTCAGCATTGCGTTCTGAATGTCTAAGCTAGGTAGACTGCCGTCATCAAGTGGCTCGAGCCAAAGCCTTATAGAGTCGACAATGTTATTATCCAGAAATGCCTCATAGAGGTGTGTTTTCCCCAGCTCCTCAATTACGTCCGTAAGCATGGACAGCTTGTGTATGGCTGGCAGGCGGTCTTTGTTGTCATCAATGTCACGATATGCCGCGTCACGCATGCGCTTCCGCAGCTCCACTATCATCTCGTCTATTGAGGCATCATCTTCATCTGTGCGTTTACGTCTGCGTCCACGTCCTGACTTTAGAGCCGCATCAATATTTCTGTTGATCTCGTCGACCTCTGCCTGTTTTGGATGCACAGGCTGTTGTTCGACGTTTTCAGAACCTTCTAATGTATCTGGCTGCTCTGAAACCTGGCCGTCGTCACTGCCATTATCTGCTGCTGCGTCCTCATTTGAATTGCCGGTAGTGCGAACACGCTTTGGAATCTTGGGCATTGCAGCAAGCCCGCTGACTTCATCACCTATATCCTCCACGCCATTACCATTCTCCTCCCCCTCCTCACCTGCTGAGTTCTGTGCACTGCTTACATTATCGAAAAGCTCATCAAGGTTGGACGTTGCTTCCGCCTCGGGCGACCTGCTTCCTGTCGATGACATGAACAACAAACGCGTAAATTGGGGAATTGGAAGGTGTTTGAGGAAATTAAAAAAAGAAAAAAAAAAAAAGTTGCTCAACACCTCAGCAATGAAAGGCCTGTCCCCCGTTTAACAGCAATCCGCTATTAATCTGATCTGGCGCGGATCGGTATCTGGCAGATGTTATTCCCCGTGGCAGGTAGTAAATATTCCGCAGGTGCAAAACCTGCCGCTTCTCTACTCCTCAAAAGCTTTATTTTTGTCTTCTTTTATCTGTACCTTTTACTGCCGTATACACATTGACATGACTATTAAGGTTGGCGACGCGTTTCCGGAAGCGGTTCTCTCGTATATTCCCTACGATCCAAGCAACCCCAAGGCGTGTGGTTTGCCGCAGATGCTTAACACGCGGGATGCGTTCAAGGGCAAGAAGGTCGTGCTGTTTGCTGTGCCTGGGGCTTTCACGCCAACATGTTCTGAGCAGCACATGCCCGGGTACATCCACCACATCGACGAGCTCAAGCGCAAGGGCGCTGATATTGTTGCATGTGTGGCATCAAACGATCAATTTGTCATGGATGCCTGGGGAAAGTCATACAAAGTCAAGGACGAGATCATGATGCTCAGCGATGCTAATGGCGAGCTTGGTTCAGCCCTCGGCTTGGTCAACGACGGCACTGCCAAGCGCATGGGTCCGATCCGACTAGCGCGCTTTGCTCTAATAGTTGACGATCTTAAAGTCGTGTACCTGGGAGTTGAGCCCGCCAGAGGCGTCACAGTTTCGGGTGCGGAGGCTGTGCTGGCCAAGCTCTAAATGGTGATACAGCTTCTCTGATCGCCATATGCTTGGTTCGATCCAAGTCAAGATAATTTGTGGCTATTTTCATTAATTATTGTGTGTAACATGCTGCTTGCTGAGGGTACATGTTAGTTCCAGGCCTTTTGTGGCTGTGGTAAATGTGCAAAAACATGACGAACATATGGGGATGCTTGTCTTCCTTGGTTTTGCTTGGCTTGGCCCTCACGGTCACGTGGCGATATGTTGCGGTTTCTTGGCAGTTGGGCCATGCGGATGCTTGTTTCTTTTCTCCTCGACTGGCCCAACTGATTCAAACATTTACACCATTTCCTTGTACCAATTATAGAGTCTGCGAAATTCCTGCCTGTTGCCGGGACGATGGAGAGTACGTGAAAGAGATTTTTTTTTATATTGAGTGCGTGGAGCGTACAATGTACATAACGCTTAAAATGGAAAAAGGCTGACATACAAGCAGAGCACAGAACCCTACTGAAGAAACACTTGCAAATATATTGATACTTTTCATGTAGACGCCGTATTTAACATCAAGGTGAGTTGGCATTATTGTCTGGAGCGTGGCAGCATCGCATAAACCGCACCATGTGAATATGACCGGCTGACTGTATATCTGGCTCAAGGTCTGCAGTGGAGACATGTATTGTACCTGCCGCATTGTACCGGTGTAGTTTTTGGCAAAGAGCTTCAAGCGACAGTCGACGCGATGTGAGAAAGAATCGAAGAAGGAGGTGGAGAAGATGAAAAAGGCAATCAAGGCAAATAACAACGAGATTGCACAGATTCATGCAGCAAACGTCATCCGCAAGAGGAACGAGAGCGTGAATCTGCTGCGGTTGTCATCGCGTATGGACGCAGCATCCACACGGATCCAGACAGCAGTTCAGATGCGTAGGGTTACAGAGTCAATGGCTCGCGTGGTTGGCGACATGGACAAGGCATCCAAAAAAATGGATCTGGAGCGGATGACAAAGATTATGGACATGTTTGAGAATCAATCTGAGGACCTGGACATTCAAACTAGCTATATGGAGGGGTCTATTGGCGGGGCGACTACGCTGACAACACCGCAAAAGGATATTGACTCCCTTATGCAGCAAGTCGCCGATGAGGCGGGGCTAGAGCTGAACCAGGAGCTTGGTATCATGCAAGCGCCACAGGAGGGACCGTTGCCAGAGGAAAGGGAGGGTCTCAACGAGCGCCTGGCCAAGCTGCGGAATGCATCCTAATGGCCGTTTGCTATTAGTACAGAATGGTTTAATTGTGTATTCTACACCATCAGGCAGCTCTTTAATTATCGTATTTGAGTTAAAAAATATATTAAGTGTGAAATTTTCCTTATGCGGGTGACTTTCACAAATGTTATTGTTGTTGTGGCGTTTGTGCTTTGGCTGGCTATCTTTTTCTGCGACATTTTGTGCGTTTATGCTATTAATAAGGGTTGCATTACTCAGATGCTGGAACTTGCCTGCAATCACGTAGACTGGAAAAGATAAACCAAAAGTTTAGAACAGCTTCAGCATTGCCAAGGATATCATTGAATTACAGTTTTCAGTGCTAGCAATGGCAGAGTAACCTCTCAATCAAAAGACGACCTTACCAATGCTGTCTAAAAATCCAGTCCACTCCGAGTATACGGTGCCAACGTCGTCAAAGTGCTATTATATTTAACACTATGCAAATGTCATCACATTTGTGACAAAGTGTAAGTCATTTATTAGCGACACTCTGGTAGAGAGATATGGCGTCAGAAACGGCTTTAAAATATTTTGCTGTCAACTAGTTTATAGTTAAATTGGTTTGAAAGTAAGCCTCGGAATACTTTTAGAATCTTCAGACCAAGCTATATGCTAGGTGATATTGCTTTACCAATTTCTGCGTCCCATACAAACTTATAGTCTATCTGTAATAAGACTGAAAACTCTCTAATATTGCAAATTTACTCATTTCATCCAGCATTGTCCATGATCGACCAAAGGGTCAACCACTAGAAATATGAAACAGAAACACCTTGCGGAAGGGTGATTTCAAAGAATTGGGGAAGAAGGGTTTGCGGTGGGCCAACTCCACATTTCTTGGCCCGCTTCCCCTTCTTATCGATGCTGATGGGGAGAAAAGTGGCGAGAGATCTCTCTTCTTCCTCCACATCTCACTCTTAAAACTGAATAGCAAATATCACCTTAGGAGTACTCTTTTTTTGTTTGGCCTTTTTTATTTTTGAAATGGACCCTACCAAGGCAATGTCGATTCTAAGCAGGGCCTGTCCCTATCTCGCGCGCACGGGGCTTTCTGCACTGCAGAGTCTTGCCGCATCAGGTGCAGTTGGCGTTAGCTTTGCGCGCGGATTGTCCACCTCTGCGATTGAGCAGGCTAGGTGCGGTGTGTGCCCTGGGCACACGGGCCAGTCGGCTCTTCTGGCGAAGGCGTCGCAGTGTCCTGTGGTTGGACCGGCAATCCGCTCCAACGAGGCTGGCGTAAGCAAGTCTAGCAAGACGCTTCCTGCTGTTTGCCCTTATGCAAAGGCAGCTGGTAACGCTAGCAGCACTGCGTCTGCAGCAGGCAGCAACACTGGCTCAGGTAAGTAACTAAATTGCAAGCAAGTGCCCTTCATCTTGCCTATCCATACATTTACTGCTGTTCTCTACAGCGCTGTTTGCGCCTTGCACTGTTTTAGACAGACGCGTTTTTGCTGTCGCAGCTGTGGCGAATTGAGGCACAGAAATATCCCCGTGCCATTTTCACCCTGCTTAGCAAACAGTGGATGTGATAAGATGAGAGCAGGATGCACAAGCCTGTGATTGGCAGATATTGGCAAAAAAAAAAAAAAAAGTCCGAATATAGCCGCCCGCGACTTGCATTAATGAGCCAGTGTCTGCGCAATGCATCATGTGCTTAGACGTCTTCTTGCAGCAAGTTACTAATCCGTTGCATATTGCTGGGTATTATTGACAGTAGCTGCAGCGCCGTTAGTAGGAGTCGGGCCGGCGAGCCATGCGTCGCAGGAGGCAGCATTCGACTATGAGGGCATGTACCAGGAAAAACTTGCCAAGAAGCATGCGGACAAGAGCTACAGGTACTTCAACAACATAAATCGCCTTGCAGCCAAGTTCCCGCAGGCGCACACGGCAAATGCCGCGAACGTGGTGTCAGTGTGGTGCAGCAACGACTATCTGGGGCAAAGCAAGAATCCGGCGGTCGTCGATGCGATGAAATCTGCGCTGGACACGTACGGTGCTGGAGCTGGCGGCACGCGCAACATTGCCGGCAACTCGGCGCTGCATTTGCGGCTCGAGTCGGAGCTGGCGACGCTGCACCGCAAGGAGGCTGCGCTGGTGTTTTCCTCGTGCTTTGTTGCCAACGACGCGACGCTGTCAACGCTGTGCAGCGCGCTTCCCGACTGCGTTATCTTCTCGGACAAGATGAACCACGCATCAATGATCCAGGGCATCCGCCATTCAAATGCTCGGAAGCACGTATTTGGACACAACGACCTGACTCATCTGGAGCATCTGCTAGCGCAGTACCCGCGCTCGACCCCCAAGCTCATTGCGTTTGAGAGCGTCTACTCGATGTCTGGTACTGTCGGCCGCATTCCTGAAATATGCGCACTAGCGAGGAAGTACGGCGCGATCACATTCCTCGATGAGGTACATGCTGTCGGCATGTACGGCCCTCATGGCGCAGGGGTTGCTGAGCACTATGACTACGACGCCAGCCTTTCTACGCCTACGGGCCAGCGCATTCCCCGCTCTGTTATGGATCAGGTAGACATAGTTACCGGCACACTGGGCAAGGCCTTTGGTATTGTCGGTGGCTACATAGCCGCTTCCTCATCTCTTGTTGACATGATTCGCTCTTATGCCCCGGGCTTTATTTTCACCACGTCGCTGCCACCGCCTATTGTTGCTGGCGCTGTCGCAAGCATTCAGTACCTTTCAGGTTCGCAGCGCGAGCGCTATTTGCAGCAGACGCACATGCGCGAGCTCAAGGCTGATCTTGCAGCTGCTGGAATTCCCGTTGTACCCAACCCTTCGCATATTGTCCCTGTGCTTGTAGGCAACGCCGAGCGTGCCAAGGCTGCCTCTGATCTGCTGCTGAATCAGCATGCCATCTATGTGCAGAGCATCAACTACCCTACTGTGCCTGTTGGGGAGGAGCGTTTGCGTATTACCCCCGGTCCTGGCCACAGCAACACTATGCGCGCCCAGCTTGTTGCTGCTCTTGACAGCGTTTGGGGAACTCTCGGTCTCAACCGCACTGTTGACTGGGAGCGCCTTGGTGGCCGCTGTGGTGTTGGAGAGTCCCGCGTCAACTCTGAGCTGCACGTTGGCTGGAAGCGCGGTGTCGAGTATGTGTGGGAGGACATCCAACTCCAGCAGGCTCACGATTACGAGCGTGCGCGCAAGGGAGGTGTTCCTATTGTCCCCGCAATTCCAGAGACTGTCCAGCAGATCGTCTCTGCCGCTGCCTAACTCCCGCCTTTTACTGACCGCAGGCATATTTTATAGCTCTTTGATCTTTGAATTAGTTAGCTTAACATGCGAGTGTTGCTTTGCCCGGCCACCTAAATCTACTTAATGTCCAGTACCTGGAACTGGAGTTGTTTGTGGCGCATTCCAAACAACAAAGTTTACTTGTTCTGCCAACTGCTGATTGGTCATTAATAAATTGCTCATACCTTGCTCAAGAAAAGGCTGCGTGGGCTTCTCGGTCTTTCTCTCCCTGGCCATTCTCTCACTTCCCAACAAATACGAAAGTCCTCTGCCCTATCTTTGAAGAATCTGCTCATTACAGTAAGTGCTCTCCTTTTCTAATTTCTTTTCTCCGCAATTGAATTTGACCTCGCTTCAAATGGTCAATGTCACTATCGCGTGTTGTCCTAAGTAGAGTCCGGAAAGCGTCGTTGCACTCACTAATCCAATTGGCACCCTGTATTTCTTCTCGTTTCTATTCGACAGGAAAGCTAGTTCCATTCATGTCAGAGTCGAAGCTTAACGTTGACCGCGCAGCACTGGAGCAGCTGCTACAGAAGCGCTTCTTCTTTGCTCCTTCGTTCGGAATTTACGAGGGTGTCAAGGGTCTTTACGACTACGGGCCTACTGGAACTGCTCTGCAACAGAATCTGATCAATCTATGGAGACAGCACTTTGTTATCGAGGAAGACATGCTGGAGGTCGATTGCGCCATTATTACTCCATCCAAAGTTCTTGAGACCTCGGGTCACGTTGCAAAGTTCGCCGACTGGATGTGCAGAGACACTGTGAGTCATGATTTCCGTCGTGCTGACCACCTGGTAGAGGAGGTCCTGGAGGCTCGCCTTGAAAGCGATGCGCTGGCCCGCAAGATGGCTGAGGTTTCGCTTGCAGATGGGGCTACTACTGATGCTGCAGCCAAGGCTGGGGCCAAAAAGGGCAAGAAGAAGGGCGGCGCACCTGCCCCGACAAAGCTCGATGATGCGGTTGCGGAGGAGTACCGGAAAATTCTAGCACAGATCGACAACTTTGATGGCGATGGGCTTGGTGAGCTGATCACAAAGTATGACATTCGCAACCCAGAGACCGGGAACGCTGTCACTCCGCCCGCTGCTTTTAATCTTATGTTTGAGAGCAGCATTGGGCCAACAGGTACTCTTAAGGGCTACCTACGTCCCGAGACTGCGCAGGGTCAGTTTATGAATTTCTCGCGCCTACTTGAGTTTAACAACCAGAAGATGCCCTTTGCTTCTGCAATGGTTGGTCGGTCCTTCCGCAACGAGATCTCACCTCGTTCCGGGCTTCTGCGCGTGCGCGAGTTCATTATGGCAGAGATTGAACACTACGTTGATCCCCTGAACAAGGACCACCAACGCTTTGAGGATGTTGCAGGAATTGCATTGCCTTTGCTTCCTGGCACTGTGCAGCTAGAGGGAAAGACTACCCCGATTCAAATGACGATTGGTGATGCGGTCGAAAAGGGCGTCATTGACAACAAGACGCTTGGATACTTTTTGGGTCGCATATACCTCTACCTGACCACAATTGGGATCAAGCCCGAGCTGCTGCGCTTCCGTCAGCACCTTAATAACGAGATGGCCCATTATGCCTGCGACTGCTGGGACGCAGAGATCAAAACCACCTACGGCTGGATCGAGTGTGTTGGCTGCGCAGACCGCTCTGCATATGATCTTCGTGTACACGCTGCAGCTACCAAAAAGAAGCTCTGTGTGCGCGAGAACCTTCCCGAGCCTCGTGTGTTTGAGAAGCTTGAATGCGAGCCCAACAGCAAGGTATTTGGTCCTCGGCTAAAACGCGCGGCAAAGCCTGTGCAGGAGCACCTGCAGACGCTACCGGAGGAGAGTTTGGAAGCTGTCAGCGCAGCGCTAGCCAAGGATGGCAAGGCCACAGTCACTCTTAGCGGCACAGCTGTTGATGGCGATTACGAGATCACACCGGATATGGTCAAAATTGAGAGACGGACCATTACCGAACATGTGCGCGAGTACACGCCCAACGTCATCGAGCCGTCTTTTGGGATTGGCCGCATCCTGTATGCGCTAATTGAGCACTCATACAGTGTCCGCGCTGATGACGAGCAGCGTGCAGTTCTCAGTTTTAACGCAGCAGTGGCGCCGTTTAAATGTCTTGTACTGCCGCTGTCCGGACACGCCAGTTTTGAAGAGCCATTGCGCAATGCTGCTCGCCGTCTCCGTGCCGTCGGGGTTCCTGCCCGTGTTGATGATGCGGCATCAGCCTCTATCGGACGCCGCTACGCTCGCAATGACGAGCTGGGAACGCCATTTGCCATTACTGTCGATTTCCAGACGGCGGAGGACGGTACGGTTACGCTGCGCGAGCGCGACACGACGAAGCAAATCCGTGGATCGTTGGATGAAATAGTACAGCTAGTCAAGAATCTAGTCAATGGCGAGATTACCTGGGAAGTTGTGCTGACAAAGTACGAACTAGTCAATACAGTGGCTTCCGAGAATGACGCCTAGATTTCATATTCTCTAATATATATATATAATTTGTTTTACGTATTTTGTTAGCTTTTGTCTGACCGTGCGTCTGTGGACAATGCCAGGTAAAATGTAGAATAAGCGAATGCGCGATATCTGAACTTCTTCAGTGGCGTAACATATAACTTGGTATAGAAATATTGGATGTATTTTATTGCTTTTTGAACTAATTAAACAGAAATAATTGCTAATACAATACCATGCGACTAATTAAAAATTAAAAATATGGATCCAATTGTCTATGAAACAACCATGTAAAAATTATATTGTAAATAGTATTAAAGAAATAAATATACATGCAATTGTAGACATTATTGGGGATTTGTCTGTAAAGAGTAAATAAAAGACTATGTCAAAAGAAATGCATAACACCTTGCTTAATTCATTAGAAGGACAATTAACTGTTTTGTATAAAAGTTAACATGTACATTGTTGATAGTTTACACCAATTAATCTGCATTACAAGTGCTGCAAAAAAGCAGCAAGAAGGTTAAGGCATGGGCTTTATAATAATAGCGTTTGGAATAGCCAACACTGCTCTAAAACAGAAACAAAAATGTTTAACACATATTCTTTTAGATTTTGTTGAGGACTAGTTTACAACATAATTTAAAATTGCTATATTACCGCTTTACAGTCATTTTTCTAGCTCTACAAGTAGATGAAAGGGATCATGGCGCCAGGCATGTCGCTACAATAAAGGAGGTGAGCCCACAGCGCAGCCACAAATCCAACGATGATGCTGCTTGTCTTTCCCCAGCCATTTCCAGGACCGTGATATTTTGCCTCCAGTGCAGGGAAAGTCATGCCAGCAGCTACAGGAAGCAAGCATATCAACGATATGAGAGTCTGGCCAGGCCTATTACGGTTGGCAGCGCGTTCAGGGGCAAACTCGCGTACCTGACGCTGTACTTGCGGATGTAGCCACAGACCCAACTGAAGGCTGGCAAATAGTGACAGATAACCCATGCCACACGAAATAACTGAAATCGACAAAGTAATAGATATCGGACATGGGCGGCAGATTAGTTGTTAATATTTAGTCAAGATGTTAAACATTTTTTATCTGCCCAGCAAATAAAACAACATAACTTACTTGATATCGTGAATGACGGATAATAGCGCACACCGCTATTGGTATCAGGGCCTTTGCAGTCGCGATAGGAAAGCGCTACGCCAGTGCGGAATGAGCGCTCAAAGTCAGCCTGGTCAAGCCTGCATCGATCAAGAAAGTCGGAGGATGGCAAAACATTAATCTGCTTGAGTATGCTGGTAAACAGCGCGGAGAAGCTTAGCGCCATAGCCAGACCAAGCAGTGCCTGGTGGATATCGCCAACGGAGCGCTTGAAGTATCCAAGCCATATAATTATAATCACCGCGGGTATGGCGGTACTCAATACGATACAGACTCGAGTAAGATCAAACTTGTCGACAAAGTGACGCTGCTGGATATCTGGATTTGTCACAATGAACGTCATAGAAAACGGCTTTGGGATCAGAATAATCTGCGAGACGGCAGTGATGGCAATGGCGACAGCCCAGTCGGCGACGTATAGAAACCATGATCTGGCATATGAACGACCGATGTCTATTGAAGACGCGCTCTTTTCCGTAGAGGAAAGCGAGGGATCCTCGCTACCAGCCTTCATACAAGATTGCGACGCAATGCGCTTTGTAGTGTGAATATATGAAGAGAGTGGATGACCCTTGCGACTAGTGTACCAGACACAGCTTGTGTGCGTATGCTATTGAAGAAGAAGAACCGAGTGGTGGTGGGAGCATTATAGGCAGCATGGGGTTAATAAGGGCGTGGCAGATGCAGCAGTCCACATGGCAGCATCGCGCAGCCCCGGGTGTGCAAAATCCAGCGTAAATGAAACAAAAAATACTTGGAGACCTTTGTAGCGCGGTAGAGCCAGGACCAAGCGTGCACTGCTTCTGCGCTCGGAGGAGCATCACAACCCGGCAGCACTAACACGCCAAAAGTGACTTGGTAGAGGAGGTCAGGTGGCAGACACCCTCGTTCTTTAAGGCGCTCTTTAAACACGCTTCTAAGCTTGTCCATTGCCGGCATCCCCTTCTTGCTTTAGCTTCATACACTTTCTGCTTTACATTTAAAAAGTAATGCAAAGGGCGCACACGTTGTGAAGAAATATACAGGGCTGCACTTTGACAGCGTTTTTGGTAACAGCTAGCGTAACGGGGCGGCGGACAGCAGACACAGAGCCCGACAGCGGGCGAGAAGTACACTTTTCAAAAACGTCACAGCGTGTGGGGTTTGTACAGGACAGGCAGGAGAATGGCACGAACGCTCGAGGCCAAGGTGGCTATATTGGGCAAGCAAGGTAAGCGGGAGGAGGTAGTGGAGGGCAGAGGCTAGAGAGTAGCTGGAGACATGTGGTGTTGTGTTAGTAGTATTGCAGCTGATGTGACAGCAGCAGTTTGTTGCAGGACTGGGATATATGCGTTGTATGGTAGCGGTGGGCAAGACATCGCTTGTGACGAGGTATGTGCACCAGACGTTTTCAGACTGCACGCCTTCGACGATTGGGGCGCAGTTTGCAACAGCCAAGATCAAGCACGAAGGATGGGATTGCAGGCTGCAGCTGTGGGACAGCGCTGGGCAGGAGCGCTTCCGCGCAATGACACAGATGTACTATCGCGGGGCCAATGCGGTGGTGCTTGTATACGACATTACCAGCGAAAACAGCTTTAAGGACATTGAGACGTGGGTGCAAGGTAAGGATTGTGGTATAGGGTGGATTTCTCCAATGACAGGTGCTGCTTTTGGTTGAGGGACTTTTGCCGCGTATTAGTGCATGCGTCATGCGGGGTAGAGGGGCTGTATGCTAATGAAGCTGGGAGAGCAGGATAAATTGGATCAGGACTGACTTTGTAGAGCTCCGACTAAACATTGATGTGGACAATACAGGTAAGACTGGCGTATTTCCCCTTTGTTGCACGTGAAGGTGCGGCGCAGCATCCAGATAGAAGGCAGTTGAGAGGCAAGATTGGTGATCGCGTGCATTGCTGCATGGTAGCGCTTCTCAATGGAAATACTTGGCTGAACATTGTTTATCTTGGGAAATGAGGGGCAGAGTAGGTTGTTTGCTGATGCACTAACGACGTGGTTGCGGCCATCTTGCTTCTTACTGTAGTGCTGCTTCTGGTTGGGAATAAACTGGACTTGGCGCCAGCAAAACGACAAGTTGAATATACGCGAGCGCAGGCCTACATTAAGGAGATCACTGGCGACGAGACGGCGCTGCTGGAGGTCTCGTGTCGCGATGACTATGGCGTAATCGACGTGTTCGATGAGCTGGCACATCGACTGGTTCGCAAACAAATTGACAGAGAGGATGGCGAGCTGTGTGAACAGGAAGGCCTGCTTGGCAGCGGCGGCAGGGCCGGGGACCACCAAGACCGCGGTCGCTGCCCCATATGGGTCTCGCGCAGCAGCTCATGGGGAGGGGCTGGTACCGGCTCCTGCTGCTGGTAGCGAGCGTGGTGGGTGTGTTCTATGTTTGTTAAGTTTTTATCTGTTCAAAGCACCCGCCTCTATTGGAGCATTTCTTGGTACATGTTGCGCGCACTCTGCGGTATTTCAAGAAGTAGCCGTCTGCAGAATAGTGATGACACTGTGCATGACGCCAATTGATGTGCCAGACGTGGCAGCAGCACCAGCTGGAGAGAGCACATTTCATCGTATTTGGATGGATGCCCTTCGCAGAAGACACTTCTGGATTAAACATCCTGCTTGTGCCATTGTGCATAGCTTTGCAGACTCTATTGACTGAATACGATGGCCATGGCATTTCACAACGCCAAACAGAACGGCCTGCGAGGACATTACAGGCAGGCGTGGTGGAGCTTTCGGCATCGTCCCTCGCCGTCATTGTTTCTGGGCTGCTGGCAGAACAATATTTTTCAAGAGAATCACCGGATGGAGAGGCGCATAAGGAAGCACCAGCCGGCATATCCAATTGGGGGGCGAGGCTGGGTGATCAGGTGGGCGCGAGACACTGGCAGCGGAGGAGGGGAGGCAGACCACTGCAGCATTGCGCTGCTCGCCAACAGGGGGGCGCAACCCAATGCTCTTCTCTCTTTTTTTGGTCGGCACTTCCCAGTATATACTCTGAATACATATTTTCTATTCTTTAAATCTTTCCACAGCAGCCTTGAAGAATGGTAAGCAATCTAGTCTACAGGCTTATACTATCTTTTTAACCGCAGCAGCCGGTGGAAGAGGATACATGCTGTTGCCAACTTGTAAATTCAACGCCCTTTGCCTTTTTGTCGCTGTGTACTGCGTAGACTGACGCCTCGAACGAGCAAAAAATCAAGGAGCTGCGCGATGCGTTTGCTATTTTTGACACGGACAACAACGGTGAAATCACGCGCGAAGAGCTCGGTGTGCTAATGCGGTCGTTGAACCACAATCCCACAGAGGAGGAAATCAGCGACATGATCAACGAGGCTGACGAGAACGGCGACGGTAAAATTGACTTTTCAGAGTTCATTGCACTGATGGCACGCCAGTCAATGAACGCAAACGACAGCGAGGAGGAAATTGTGGAGGCCTTCCGTGTCTTCGACAAGAACGGCGACGGCGCCATCTCCGCGCAGGAGCTCCGCCATGTGATGACCAGTCTTGGCGAGAAACTGACCGATGCTGAGATTGACGAGATGATCCGCGAGGCTGATGTGGACGGTGACGGGAAGATCAACTATGAAGAGTTTGCTAAGATGATGACTGCTAAATAATCTATCAATTCCTGTTTCTGGTTGGCCTTCACTTTTGTCGTTGCTCTCGTGCCTTTCATTCGCATTCTCCTACGCGCTTGACTTATAACTCCCTTCTTCGAGTTACTCCTAATATACTATTTTGCAAAAAAAAAAAATATTGGCATTTAGAAAAATTATTCTGGCGTCGCTTGTGCGTGGGTAGAAGTGCCGTTGGCAGTATGGTTGGCGTTGGTCTTTGCGGTGCAGGCTGATAAGCAGAGGGAAATTAACATTCTTTTTACAGGTGACAAGGTAAGTTACATGTATTGTATTTTATTGCT
>JANBTM010000102.1:0-36544 GCA_027578695.1 Coemansia sp. RSA 1365 | reverse complement strand
ATTCAAAAATATTGTGTGTGCATCTCAACAAATCTTACCATTACAGCCTCTTGTTCTTATTGTCATGGAGGAGAACACTACAACGGAAGTTCCGCTTGGACTGGGCTTTGCTCGCGCACAGCAGAAGCTTAAAGCGATTAACAACACCACCCTGTCTTCAAGCAGCGAGGAATACCAGAACATGGCGAGTACTTTGGTGCGGCAATTACGACTATGTCTTGACCAGATACACAGTCTTTCGCTTTTTAGCAGCAATGAATCTGTTGATGATTATTCAACCAGCGAGCTAAAGCTCATCTTGACCAACGCATATCTTGGCGAGGCGCTACAGAAGGTCAACACACTGGAGGGTCGTGTTGGAGTGCTTGAAGCAGCATTAGACCACTATCAGAGGTTTATTTCGACATGCCAAGATCTTGGCATTGGCGGTCGGTCAGCAGACAAATTATCCTCAGAAAAGCAACAGTTGTCGCTGGCAACAACATCGACGACAGATGACACCAACAACAGAACTGTACAGAAAAATTCAGGACAAAATAGAATGCAAAGGATCGAGCGCTTTAAACAGCTGCGCGCAATGCAACAGGAGATTTCAGAGCTTGAAACAAGGCTTGCTGGAGATAGTGATAATGGAGAAGTAGAAGATATGGAAGAAGTCGAGCGCGAATATGCTGTGAAGCTTCTTAAACTGAAAATTCACCAGGTCACCGACGATATGGAGATGCTTAAGAAAGAGATTGAGATGGCAAAGCAAATGGAGAAGATGCGGCGAACAGACAGTGACAGTAGACGTCCAGATGGCGACTCGGACTTCAAAAAGGATAGTAACGAGTGGCGGCTAGATAATTCCCGGCCGGTGTTCAACAACAAGGGCCAGCCAACACGCCCATTTGTGTTGACAAATGAACGCCAACGGATCAAGGACGGCGTTTTTAGACCAGGATGGGCACTGCCAACGATGACGGTTGATGAATACCTGCAACAAGAACAGGAGCGTGGAAATATTATTAGTGGTGGTGGCAAGGACCCAGAGCCTAAGGCTGAGATTGATGACAATGACCACAACGCACTTGATGCGGAGGTTATGAAGCAACGCGAGTGGGATGACTTTAGAGATGATAACCCGAAGGGATGGGGAAATCGCGGCGGAAACCGCGGATAGACACCAAGGTCACACTAACTATTCAACTTTTCCTCATGTCGAGTGTTTTAAAAAAAAATTTTTTTAGCACATTAAGAAAATGCTATTCTCGTCAGTCAACGTGTCTTTTTGGTAGTAATTGCCGCGCATCGTTTGCGCCGGAAGACATGATAAATGAGCCAAGAAATATAGCAAGTTACTAGTAATTTTGAGTAGGCACATAGTGGACGAATCAATAGGGTTGATGATAGTAGCATCGACATAGCAATAAAATATGACAAATGCAAATTACCTTGTGTCGCTCGTATCCATAAAAGAGAGGTGTAATTTGGCGTGTATTTGTTAAAAAGTCATTTTATTTATATGTTTACGCTATCCGCTAGTGCTGCGCGAGTTAGTTGCTCTTGCTTTGTTGATATTTCAATAGAAACTGCATGTGAACTATAGAACTTATCTAAACTTCTTTAAACAGGCATGTAGTGAGTGTTATTATTGCGTGATATTCAGTTTGTGCTTGCTGGATTTCTTTAGCTGTCTACGAACTGAATATCATACCACACATGTGGCTATCATTTGCTAGTTGTGTCTGGGATAAACAGAAACAGGACAGCTTCACTGGTGTTAGTGCTTCATGGGTTGTTACAGTTGCTAACTCTTTGGTTTCTACTGCCACTTCTTCTCATGTTATGTGACATGGTTAATCTCCTCGGCGGTTTTCTATTCAACTGTCTGCGGCACAAAAGCAATCTCAATCACAATGCCAACCATTTCCTCTTGTTCATGAACAAACAGCACCCTCATCTACAACGCAAAGGATCTTCTCTACTAACACAAATCTTCCATGCCAATTGCCGCAAAAATAATCTTTACCAAAACACTAACATTTTTTATTTTGGCAAAAAAAAAAAAAAAAAAAATGGTATTTTATTTGCGCTCAGAACCATTGCTGACTGTAAGACACTTCATTTGTGGCTTTACTATTAGAGAAATCCTGGCGGAAACTTTTAGGATTTCAGCTACGCGTTGTAAGGATAGCGATACAAAAAAAAGTTAGAATGTCGGGTTTTAAAATCCGCTGTTGTGCCAAATATCCCCCTCCATGCTTAGTTTATTGCGTGGGAAGGAAATGGCTTGTTATGCTGCTGCTTTAGAAGAAATGTCTTGAGTCACCTAGTACGTGGATATCCACATCAACATCAGAGTGGCTTTGGCTGTGTGTATATGCATTCAAACAACTTTCAAACAGCATCCGGGAAAGGGGATCATACAATGCGTCCGGTGGGCTGGAAGGGCCAGACTTGAAACATTGCTTGTGCACTACTCAGGCCTAAGCCGCCTTGCAATTAAGTATCTATATCTATGTACTCGTTTCTATAGCTAACCACTACATGTCTGTTGTGTAGATTCAATTGGTATTGTTTGGATTTTACACATAGATACATGTTTAATGTTGGATTGTCTCTGCATATACCCGCTCGGTATCTTCAGCGGGTGTTTGTATCTATTCCGTGGCATTAAAAAAAAAACATAGTGTACAAGATTTACTAGTGTGGCAGAAAATAAAAAGCCAGTTTATTCTTTGTTTCCAATCAAAAAGAATAGGCAAACTTCCATTCTTTTGTATCCACACTGCTTGCATACGGGGCATTCGAAGACAATGAAGTTCAGCATCTTTGGCCAGTGAAAGCGGCGTTCTTTAGTTTTTTTTTTTTTTCTGGCAAAAAATGTGGAGTTTGCTAGCTAGCAAAAAACACAACCTTTCTTTCTAACGCAAACTGTATATAACGCAGCTTAAAAAAGCTTTCTTCGCATGTGTGTTGGTGCGCCTCTTTGTTTCTTCCGCAATCTTGCGGGTTTGCCCTTTTTTTTTTTCTTGAAAAACGCTTTGCTTCCTTTTTTTGTTTTTTGCCGCTAGTCATATAAAGAAGGATTTTGAGCCCATTTGTTTGGAGCTGGGATTTACAGACGACTGTTTTTCTACTTATCTGCGTGTTGCTTCTTTCGAGTCTGCTATTGCTGTTATTTGCGCATCATCTATTCTATATTTTGGTGTCAGTGATATCCACTTGACCACCGCCTACTCACCAGGATTTTGGTGGGACATTCCTTTTGCATAAATTGCCAATTCCGGATTCCATATCTTGTAACTTCAGTGAGATCTCCTCCCCCTTTTACAGTTACCACACAGTCAGATGTCGGCACTCAACATTTTCCCCCAGTCTCTCCACAGGATCGGGTTACGGCGCAGTCTGATGCGGCTTTTCCGCCGCTCTACGATGCGCAAAAGCAGCAAGTGCAACGGTCTTGGCCAGTTCTGTCCCAACTGCGACGCCCACTTTCTGCTTGAAATGACCTTTGCACGCCACATGTACGAGTGCTCAGGTTAGCAAAATGCAGCCGGGTAAGCTGCTACGTTCGCGCACTATTACCCTGGCATGTTTACATACGTCAACGCTGATGTCACTTGATGCTGGGCTGTGTTGTTTGCGTATGTCCAGCATGCCTTGTAATTTATACTGTTTCACTGGCGAGTGCGCTCGTCAGTGTTCAGACGGGCACATGATCCAAAATGTGCATTGTATTTCGTAGTCTTATAGTGAACTCCTATTTACTGTTTTCTTTTGCATAAAAAAAGTTCGCATATCGCGAAGATTATTTCGGCGGTAAACAACGTGGTGCGTTTGCACATGAGCATCAAAAGACGTTGGCAATGTGTCCAGCGTTGCTTTTGCGCTGCGGATAGCGAAACAGAAAGCAGCAAGTGGCGGTTACTCATATCACACGACATACATGGCAGTGGCAGTCAACAACATTGGCAATTAAATCCAGAAAGCATCAACGGGGCTAGTTGCTTTTATCTGTCCTTTTCAACAGGAAATGCTTAATAATAAAACCACAAGCCTCTCTTGTTCCCCGCCACAAGCATTTAATAGGATCTGGCAACGGCAAATCGAATATCGTGCAACAGAAACTTTTACTGCCTACTTCAAAGATTTATTTATGAATGCTATAGTCTCCATGCGACTTTTATAAAAACGTTAGCAATACATAGAAATGCAAACATAAGAATACAAAAACAACTAGAGAGAGCCAGCGCACATTCACAGGAATACAAATAATATGGATTTTGCCAGATCCATTGCCCACGCCAACCACATCACAAATGACGCCCTTCGCTCACGGCGCAAATCCGCTATGTCGTTTGCTTCAAAATATTATAATTAAAAAACGCTAACTTATTTTTATGCAAAACAGTAGCATTACAAATGCATCGTGTAAAACTGACCAGTCTTGTATGTAGGTCCAGCACCGCCGTTGCACGACAGATATATGGGAACCTTGATAGTGCCGCCAAGCCCTTTGCACAAACCCTGCTGCCGCTGCTGCATTTCAACGCTGTCGGCAATAGCAGCTGGCATCCCGTGATTGCTGTGCGTGGCGGTAGTCGATGAGGCCGTCGAGTCAGCTGATGAGGCGCGGTGCGTGCGCGGCGTGATCGCATCTAGCGATCCAAATGTCCTCGAGTCCTCAGCACAATGGGGGTTCGAAGAATCGCTAGCACTCGGTGAAGTCGGCATTGTTTGCTGGTGCTTAGAAAGACCAGTGCCACCGGACTTTGTCCTGTTCACAATCTCAGTTGCTAGGGGCCCGAGACACACGATGGATTCGGAGGACTTGAACTCAGTAAACAGGCTCTGCAGGCCATCGAAAAACACCACCATGTCGGGTGAGAAATTCAGACCCTGCAGCGAGATATACGAGCGCTCGTGCAAAAGCAGCGCACTGCTGTCGCTGTGTCGGCGCCCATCTACGAGCGCAGAGGGGTTGATAGTTGGCGCATGTTGTACTATAGACTTGAAGACTACTGGTATGGACTGGTCACTCGCCATAGCCATGCCATCATCAGTTGCTGACACAGTACGCGCTGATGGCAGCCCATCTGTGGTTCCGTCAATGACCGTTGGCCCGGCTGAAATAAGATGTGAAGCCATTCCGTCACCCATGGCGGAAATTCCCATGCCACAGACAGTTGCGTTGAAAGAGGCATCCATTGTCCCTGAATGGAAGCTGCCTCCCATCCCCGATGCCACAGCCGCGGCCGGGTCTGAATCGTTTCCGGCAAAAATCATGTCCAAGTTGTACTGCTGGTTCTGGTGCAGGCCTTGAAGATACTCCTGCACGCCGTGAGGAGATGTTGGCGTCGGCGGTAGTGCCAGCGAAGACGCTAAGCTCTGCGAATTATTTTCCAAAGATGACACTGCTGCAAGTTGTCCGCTGCGCGCATTAACCGCATTCGCCTGGTGCAGCTGCGTCATAACATCTGAGGTCCGCGGAAGATCAAAGCGGTAAATCGCGCAGTCTGTGCCGACCATAGTCCATACAGCGTTGTCGCCCACGTCTTCGGCCCACGAAGATGTCCCGACAGATGCGCTGTCCTTTGTCTGCTTGCGTCCAGGAGATCCATGAACATTTGAAGATCTACCATTGCTAGCGCTGTCACTGGTAAGCTGGCGTCCATCATTAGTCGCATTGAGCCCGACAATGTCACCCATGCATGTTAGGTACGAGCCGACGCGCGTGTTCAAACCGGCTGGTGTCACAGTCACGGCAGGAAGCTCTTCACGTGTCTGCACACGTACCTCGAATGCAACCTTGTGTAGCTGCGATACTGGGTCACCAAGAACGTCCCTACTTGGGTCACGACCGTAAAACGATCCAACGGCAATGCTACCCTTCTCGACCTTGCGCAGCGTCAGAACTGGCGAGCACATGCCTGTGCTTACACACTGCAAAATTACTGGCTGATTATATAGAATGGGAATCGGCGCACCTGGGTGTGATTGTCCGGTAGAGTCGCTATCCATGTCGCCCGTATTGCCATTTACTGAGTCAAAGTCGGGCGGACACTGAGGCTGTAGCGCAAATGTCGGGGGCGTCGGGTAACCAGCAATTGGCGTGCGGTTACTGGCAATACGCGCATTAAATGTCTCGATCTCCTGCTGGCTGAGATGTGTGTTGACAATCCAGATAATAAAAGGATCCCAAACCGAGTTGCGCGCAACAAATGTAGTTGTGGATGTGGGCCCAGAACCGTTGCCTTCGGGATGAATTTCAGAAGGACCGGCTGGGAACCAGAAGGGACGAGGCCCGCCAACTGACATCGAGCGAGTGGCGCCAAGATATTTCGTTGACACGGTCTGTGAGCGCAGTCGGTTGAAAAGCGAGATTGTGGAGCCATGGTGAATGCACAAATCGACATTCTTAACACTCTGGCGCTTCTTCGACGGCTTGCTGATAACTTTGATCGGCCGTGACTCAAACTCGTTCAGCAGCATCCGGCCCGTCGGATCGTGCAGACGCACTTTAACGGCCACCTTCTTGCGCTTCTCATCTACGTCGTTAATGAAAAGCTGCTTGGCAACAAAACGACCAGTGATGGTCTCCCCCTCACGCGGAGCACGTACCATGGGTACAGGCGTGTGCTGCACATGTGCCTTGGGCTTCGGTGTGGGCTCAGGCTGAGCCAACCATTCAATCTGCGATATGCGCGGCTCAAGCGGCGAACCGCTTTGATTATCTCCCAATTCGCTGGAGCCATCTGCGCTGTCACTTGTCGGGACCGATACAGAGATCCGCGGCATCGCGTCAATATGATCACCATCACGGGAAGCCGAGTCTTCGGCGCCTACAGTGGGAAAAGCCCACGAGTCGCCAAATAGCAGGATTGTCGGCGGTGGACACAAAAAGCGCTTCTCAGTGCCATACGACTTTTGTGCAACCTTGGATGTAAGAATCATCGCAACTTTGCTGCCAGCGCCCCGAACAATAGCCTGACTGTTGAATACAGGGCCTGTATGTGCGTCCAAACTACTAGAAGAGTGTGATGCGGTAACACCGCTGCAATTAGCGTTGGATGATATAAGTGCTGCTGAAGACGGCAGCGCATGATGCCCATGTCCATTCAGACGATCGCACTCGGTTTGAATATTAGCCACGGTTGCGGCGCGTTTACGAGACCTTTTGGACGTTGCTGCCGGAGTCTTAATTCGACGCCCGTTTCCGAAGGCTGGTGATGTAAGCATATTCTCCGGCATACCCGTTGTCACAATTGGACTAGAGACTGTAAGCGTAGATGCGACTCCCATGGTGGACGAAAACCTGGGGTCATCCATAGAGTTGTGGACCGACAGCGGCGCCGAAGAAAACTGGTCTAGACCGGGAATATGTGTAAACGATGCCAGCGTGGTACCGATATCAATCCCCAGGCCGTGCGGCTGCTGCACAGCACTCGGTGCGCCGTACAGCAGTTGGGCCATGCTGTCTGAGCCATTCGGTACCCTCGAAAACGCCGATGCGCTTGACGAGCTTCGATGGTGCGCGCCCTGATCATACGGGCTGCCAATACTAGCAGCGGCAGCAGCCGCAACGGCATTCATCGAAATGTTCAGGCCTGTTGAAAAGTCCTCAACTGTGTGAATCGTGTTTCCACGCTGTGCAGCTGTAGAGGCATGATGTGCGACCGATGTTGGTGGACTAGCAGTGCTGTGATCAGCCGTCTCGCCGCCAAATGAGCCAACCAACGAGCCAGGACTAAATAACTCAGCTCCATGTCCTTGTGGCACTGCGCCTGGCATCGAAAAGCTGTGGTGATGCGATGTGGCAGGTGTGTAAGGGGAAGCAACGTTATAGAACATGGGAGGCGACGACATACCAGCAGCAGCAGCAGCGGCTGCCGCCGCGGCCGCGCCCTCCATGGCATCCATAAATGATGGCGAGAACATGCCAGGGGTTGGCGGCTCTTGAGCGGCGCTTGACCTACATATGTGAATAGAATAGTACATTGAGCGCACGTTTCTGAATTAGTCTGCGTGCTGTTGTTACGGGCTGTGTGCGCGGCAGAATTGCCCGCAGAATAAGGATCTCGGATTGAGACACGGATGTGCATGCGTCTATATTCTAGTTTGCGGAGGCTGGCCGCATGAAGGGATTGTCCAACCGCATCCACAAAGTCACATGCCCGAAAGGGAATTGCAAGCATGGAAGAATCAGCACATAAAAGAGGCAAGAAAAAAAAAGAACCAAGGAATCTTGGAGAGAATAGCGCAGGAGAGACAGTAACGATAGGGGCGCACACAACAAAAGGACATGTTCTGCAGTGGGGCCTCATGGCCGTATCACGCAAAACAATAACAGATGACAGTAGCAAAGTGGGTATATCACAAGGACCAGTCAAAGAGCGCAAAGTCAAGGAGTCCTCTTGCGATGCGCTGCTCCTCCAGAAACATGCTCAAAAGACAGGGTTTTTGAGGCGGCAATGTACACAGGTTACGAGCAACGAGAGGCGTGCATAAAGTGGCTGTGGATGACAGCCAGAAGGGCCGCATGAGTGCCATCATGGCAACATATGACTTTAGCATCACAATGGAGTGCAAGATTCACTCTGTACTTACTCGATAGTGTTTGTGTTGCGACCGACAGCAATGCTCAGTGACTGGGGTTTCCTACCAACAGCTCTGCAAGACGCATGCGGACCGAGCGAGTGACTTTGTGTCTGCGATGAGTGTGCCAGGCCAACGTTGTCATTGCCATATTGAATGTACGTGTGTTGAGGAAACCCCATTCCTCCAAAGGCCATGCTTCCCGATAACGGAGTACCGAACGATGGATCCTCTGAGCCGGGTGGGATGGACAATGAGGACAGCGCCGGGCCCGACAACAGTGAGCCTACGCTGGGGTGGCCGGACTGGGAAGTCGCATATCCGCAAGGTTGCTGATCGAGCATGCCAAACAGACCGCTGCTACTGGCACCACCGGCTGCATCAGGAAAGTGCAGAGCCGAATGATCCTCCGTCCGCCGCACATCTGAGACGGTAATTCTGCGCTTGCGGGCACGGGCACTCTCAAATCCCTCATAGTCATCGGGAGTCTCTGAGAAAGCAGCTGCGATTGTGTGAAAACTAGTGTTGTCGGTAGAGTCGTTTGCAGCAGCAGTGCTCGGACTCGCGTCATCAAATGCAGGGAACTGACTGTTCATTATAAAATCTGCCAGCTGTTGTGCGTCGAAATAACTATAAAGAGATGCAGGGCACATCGTGGTGCGGAAATGAATACCACGTTATACGCAGATATTTTGCAGGTCAGCAATACAGTGTATGGATAAGCTGTTCAATAAAAAAAAAGCAGCAGAAGGAGAAATGATCGAGGAGAAGTAACGTTTACAATAGAAATGGAAGAGAAGAATAGCCAGGAGAGGAGAAGAGCGTGAAGAGGGGGGAGCAATACAATGACAACAAAGAAGGGAGGGTGAAGATCCCGAGTGCAGGGTAACCAGGACGGAATGCTGAACGGCAAAACAAATGACCAACCCCTTCTTCCGATGGCAGAAAAGCAAGCCAAGTGCAAAGGCGGATGATGTCCGCGGGGACCAGGAAATAGGGTTTTCTGCAGTGGAAAGTAGAAGGGAGGGAGGACCCCAGGTCAAGCACTGCTTTGTACGTCAGCGGACAGGGCCTGGACTAAGTTTGTGAGGGGATTGTGCCTGCTGCACCTGCAGTTACTGCGTCAGACGAAATAAAAAAAGTAAATAGGGGATAGCTGCACAGTGCAGAGTGTTGTTTTGTTGGATGTGTCGACAAAAGTAGAGCGCAGTTGGTGTCAAGTAACCGTAAGTGTTGTCAAGAAAAACACTGGAAGCTTGGGGAGAAGGAGAAGATACTCAGAATCCCAAGGTATGAAGATGATAGAAGCAAGAAGAGCAATGCGCTGCAACTGGTACAGCGGAGTCTGGCGCTTTTGTGCTGAAAAGTCTCACGATTCTCGTGCCATGCCGAACTTTGCGTGAGTTTTGCATCTTAGAAGGACACCGAGCAGTCATACACCCCCATATGACTAGCAAAAGCATCGGATGAATTCTGTACAACTAATGAAGCACCTGCGCACACACATATGCCAGAAATGCAGTGCGTGGTCAATGCATATCAGCCAATTTGCTGCTCAGCGCAGGTGCAGGAACGGAAAAAAGACAAGCACATGCGGAGCCAACCAAAAAGCCAAGATTCTCAAAAGCACGTGAGAAGATGCGCACCAGTCAAAAAAACGTGACCAACACTGCCTAGACAGATGGTCCGCGCATACAGATAGTGGCTACGCGATTTTGGTAGTGCTGCCCCAGCAAACAAGTTAGAAAAACAACGATGCCTGCATGAGGTCGTTATTTGGATGCTCTTCAGCAATATTGGGAACAATTGACATCATCAGCCTTGCCGACCATTGCCAAAATCAGACTAGGCAATCTTCTAATGGAGTGTTAAGAAGCCGCAAGCCCTGTGGAGAAAGGCTAAAATTGATTTGCCCAAAGGATGAGAGCTAAAAGAAGCGACGATTGATAAACAAGGGGTAGCAGTAGGTGAGCCGGTGGTGGCGGTAGCCATGGCCACACGACCTTCTTATGACGGACCTGCCAAAAAAAAAAATGCGCAAAACCACGTGTATCAGCCAGGTCACCAGCTTTGAAGATGGTAGGCAAAAGTCAATCCTTTAGGCACTATTCCTTACACCCTCTCCCTCGAGCTGCGGTGTTGGCTGATGACAGGGGTGGTAAAAGCAAAAACAATGCCAGGTCACGCCTATAAATAAGAAGCAAGCGTTGACAGCCAAACGGGTGTGCCATATGATGTGCATGGGCGATAGCGCAGCAAGCTCCGCAAGATCAGGCGCACAATCCTGCGTGTTTTGATCGCAGCTGCAGTTGGGGGAGGTACAGCAATGTAGAATGACTGTACGTGCATTAGTGGCGGTGTGGCCACTGTGGACCGAAAGAAACTTACATTAATATGTGTGTAGAGGCGTATGCGTGTATGGATTTACTATCGCAAGAACCTCAGGATGCCCAGCCAATATATTGGTCTTGGGAAAGCTGAGAACAGTGCTAGTACTGGTGCGTCCTCGCTATCTGGTGTGGCGACTGTAAGCTGGTAGGGAATCAGAGACAACAGGCCAGGCAAAAGCAGATCTACACAAGGCAATTTTGCAAGAGGAAAGCGCACAACAGAACACAACTCAACCAAGTGGTGTCGCGGGAATCGTACCGAATTTAAGTTAGCTGGTGCTCACGCCAAAACTATGAAAAAAGCGGCGGAATGCCACACAGATACCACAGCTAGGCACAACATATCTGGTGATAGAGCATTGCAAAATCATACGCTATCATACCTTTTTTTACACAATATTGGCAACTGCTTATTCAGATGTCGCCAATTTGCTTGTCGGGCAATAAAGATCAATGGTTATCACAGCAAGAAAAACCAGTGTGTTTTTTAGAGTGGCCGGCGATTACAGCGGTTTTGGAAGTAGAGCTATAGGATAAAAGAACAGTGGTAAAACATGTGTAGGCAATACCTGAATGTATAAGATGTGTGTGGATAGACGGTAGAAATATCCCAGTACAGCACAAGTGGATAGTGGAAAATAGGGAAGTATCAGTAAGGGGGGAGGTATTTGCGTCTGAAACGCAGCTTATGTAGCAGCGAATTGTGAGCCAGGAATTGGATTCGCCGAGCAAACAATGCAATTCATGTTTGATTTTATGAGATTTTGTGCCGCGAAAGGGTTAGGACTTGGACAAATGGACGAGCAATGGTGCCAAAATTGTTGGAGATATAGTGCAGACCCGTAAAGGAACTGATTCTGCAATAGATGGCGCAGGGTCTATGTTGTCTAGAACCCTGCTCCTCCTTCACGCAGAGCTGGTGGATGAATGAGTGGCCCCAGTCGCTGCTGCTGCTACGGATATTGGGAATAGCCAGAAAAGATTACACATTTACATGATTGCATTGGACCATTCCATTGGTCCCAATAAGCAGTCAGTTGGATAGGCAGGCAAGTTGGCACACGCGTCGGATGATCACATTATTTGCCAGAGACCGTGCACACACGCCACTGCTGCAGCTAGCGGCAGCAGATGGCTTCATGAAGCGCACAGGTAATGGCCCCAATGTTGCAATTCCTTGGGTGGCTTGCTTGCCGCCATGTCGCTTGAGCAGCTAATGTACCAAACCATGCAACAAGCTAGAAAAGTGGCGGTGGATGTGGGGCGATGGCATGATGGAGGCTGCAGAGATGGCTCAACACAGCTTCATAATAGCTGGCTCTGTTCGCAATCTCACACAGCAGTGCCCCCCTGTTCTGCCACACCGCTGCCCTTCCAAGGAGGGGTTCGACGTAGACGTCAGAATGCGACATTCACAAAGCCACAGACTACCATCTGCCATCTTGCCTTCATATGTCCAATGCAGCTTCTGGATGTTATAAACAACTGCGTACAGCAGGCAAAGCGCAAACAGGTGCCGCAAGTAGAAATATGTTGCTGTTACATGTATCTGTGCGGCACACGCGCAAATGCAGGCACTGGCAAGTGTGCAGAAAACAAAGCGTAGACTGTCTGGTCTTAACTAGGTGGAGAGCGTTGTCTTTGAGACTTACCTCTTGTCGGATGTACAGCAGTGTGCTGACAAGAGTTAATCAGCTCGAGTTGGAAGCTGGCTGATGATGTTGATGTGTTGGAGATATGTGACCTCCTTTCAGTGGCTGGAGAGCACTGTTTGTTGCACACGCCTTGATTGTGTGTGCGTACTACTGCTACTGGTTGTTCCTCTTGCTATTGTATAGCCCCGCTTCGTCTTTGCTCGGAAGACAGGTAGCTGTAGAGCGCAGACGTGTGTGTGTGGGGGGGGGGACCGGTGTGCGCGTGTATGACAGAGCCGCTTACAATGTCACAAAAACAAAGGCGGTAAGTCAAGACAGAAGCCACTACAAAAAAACCAAACAAAATGCGTAAATGAGACAGCACACAAATTGAGCAAGTGGAATTGTAAGTGGAGGAGGTGCGCGGGTAGAAAAGCTGGAGGGACTGCAAGGTCCGCGTGTCGAAAAAAGTGCACTGTAAGTCAGACACAAGTAGGACTGCTGCTTTTTTTTTTTTTTGCCAAAATCAGGCACATGAAAGGAATGCGAGGGCAAGAGGGTTGCCGATTCGCATTTAGCAGACTGCCAGTTGCGACAGGGTAAAACGGACACAAATACAGCCGAAGCACAATTGTAGATCTAGGGATCTTGTTGACGGTGCACGAGAGAACAAGATGCCGTCAACAAAGTCAATGCACACTGCGTACAGGTTCCAATTGCTTACAAGGCAGATGCAAGGAAGAAGCGAGTGAAGCACAAAGCTGGAAGCAAAAAAGAAAAAAAGACAGCAGCACCTGTGAACATGACAGATGCGCAGGCGCTTAGCTCCCTTTAATACACAGTCATAAAACCGATAATTATCCCGCGACCATATCGGCCGCTGTCTTGCAATCTGGCAAGGGTCCTCCCTTCCGTCGGAAGGGCGTATAATTGAGACCCTTACAGGAAAGGCTGGCAAAGGACATCAAGAAACACGGCACAGCTGGCAGCGAGGCGGCGGCAGGCAAGCAGCAACAACAACTGGCAAGGGGGAGTGCAGGGATGGTTACAAACAGGGGGGTTCACAGCACAAGAAGAAGGGTAAGCACGAGTTGCTTGAAGAATCGATTGAGGTGGCTAGTTGCGAACAATGGCACAGGAAGGGGGCTGGCAGGGTAGAGCAATGTTGTAAGCAAGAACCTCATAGCACATGTTCAGGTGAACGTTCTAGCCCTGCCTGCGCAGCGAAATTTGCCCAAACCAGCATATCCAAAGCAGCACTACACCGGCTTGCAGTTTGACCATTGTGCTGCTGTCCACAACCACATTCCATATGCGAGAGACTGCAACCCAGAGAAGCTGTCGTTAGCACGAGCGCACGCACGCACATACGCAGCGGCAGCGGTCGCTCGGCCTGCCGAAGCCCGGGCTCTGCACTTTTTCGTTTGTAATGCACACTGGCTCTGCAAACCACATGCAGATCTCAAGAACATATGCGCGGTTGCTGGGTCCCATCTGTATGATATGACAGGTGCAACAACAAGTGCAACATAAGCCCATTTCCAGTGACTACAAAACAAAGGCGGCACCTCCCTGCAAAAAGCACGGCGCACTCTCTCTTCTGCGCTGGCTTTGATGCACTCTGCACCAGCGCCCCAGTTAAAAATGCATTCTGAGGACACAGATTTTGGTGCATACACTTCTCAGTGACTGGATATTCAAGAGAAAGTCAATGACAGAACAGGCTCGCAGCAGCATCAGCAGACGACTACTTTTTCTTGGAAAGCATGGACACCGATCTGTATGGACTTGGTGCTGGGTGAGCAGGAGGGAGAGTACGCGACGCATACAACTCGCCTTATAAAAAACGACAGTGGTCGGCGTCACCCATGTCCCTGGCTGTCGGCACGCGTGTATATTTACACGACTCTGTATATAGGGAAGGTAGCGGGAAGGAGTGTCATACAATTGAACATATTGCGCAGCACAAGCAGGATGAGACATGCGAAGAATGGGCAGTGCGTGACCAGCTGCGTGGCTTGGTCGTCCCTTATTTCCGCCCAAACTATGCATCATCGGCCGCTTGCTCGTCTGTACTGCCACATGTACACTCGGTGACCGTGCTGCACACGCGCAAACGCGTTAAAGAAGGCACGGCGGGAAGTATAATGGCATATAAGGTCTGGAAGGGAGGAAGGGGAGGGGAAGCGACACAATCGGAAGAAAGGGGGAGACACATTGGCGATGCAAACTCATCCACCACACAATCTCGTCCCAATTATCAAGACGTTGCGGCGGCAATAGCTGTTGACTGACATTCAGAACACTAGCATTCCCTGACATTATGACCAGACGCTCGCTGCGCCAAGGCCAGACAACAACAAAATAATCACATCTGTCCACTCTGCTAGCGTCTAAAGGCCACAGTGAAGAGAGCAAACAGTCCTCCATCCCCTCCCCTGTCCTGGTTGAGGGGATGAGGAGAGTGCAGTGCCAACCCCCCGAGATTGTGCCCCAAGGCTAAGATCTATGGCAAAATAACGTCTATATGACAATATCTGCACTAGCGTAATACTAATACTATACCTTTTTCAACAGAAGTTTCGAGTGATTGTTTGATGCAGATGTCGCGTGTCCAAGGCGCCGCCTAGGCTCAGATGTGCAGCTACTATTCAAACTCTGAAAAAAGGTACAGACAAACCACAGAGCCGACAGGCAAATAAAGCCAGCGGTGACAACAATATGAGATACACGTAATATTAGGGCCTCATATAGCGTTCGGATGTTCACATAAGACCTGGCAATTGTACCTAGCCCTTGCCAAATGATCTGTGAATACAACGCACAAATAGATGCCCCCCATGCTTTCTTTTTCAAACATGTGTGACATTTAGGGGAGGCAGACTTTAACTGGATTGTGAGCAGGGTATAGATTGTAAATACAGGGCATGGTCAGCCGCCTTGCAACATTGTCAACCCAATCCAGGCCGGACAAGGAGTCGTGCAGACAGTGTCTCAATATTTCTACAATAGACTTCTTGTGCAAAGTGCCCTCTCAACTGCTTGCTCACAACTGCATCTGTAGGCGCTTTTACGGGCGCGCTGTCGACAACCTACCTGAATTCTACAATCAATCTTAGTCTCGAGCAGTCAAAGACAAGCGAAAACACGCTTATATGGCGGGGTAACGCAAGGTAGATGAGCTTCAAGATAAAGAAAGGGTAGACACCCGACTAAATTATCTAAAGTCGGTATTGTACCCGAGGAAACGGGTGAATGGAAATAGTAGATAAAAGGTGGAAATATCTCGAGGTGTTGAGAGGAGGTGATGTCCAGGTCAAGGGAGTCAGGATGGGAGTTAATTTGTGAAGTGACAGGCAGCCCATTAATACTGCAATTTTTTTTTGCTGCAAAATAACCAACGACAGGCGTAGACCTCAAGAGCACCGTTAAATTCAAAAAGGTAAACAATGTCTGATCAGGGCCCGGCAATGGCAAAAGGTAAACAGCCGCTGTAGCGTATGATGGTTGGATGGGGATGCAGTCAAACGGGAACTGAAAATGCTTTCCTAAAAAGCACTACCCAGCCTCGTCGCGACCGAAATGGCTTAAGTTCCCTACTTTGGTCCTACACTACATACCATATAATCAGTGTGAGTTAGCAGCAGATATATAGATAGAGCGTGCATATAATGAAACACAGCCGCTCAGACCCTCGCTGGAAGTTCTCCTTCACCATTCCACATAGTGCATTTAGTGGGGCTTGTCGCCGAGCCACAAACGTGGCGCTGAGTACAATGTGTCCGTTCCCTGCAATAGTTATTGCTGCCATCAAATGTCTCTGCGCAATGGTCGGCCAGGGATGGCCAGCAAAAATAATTTCAGGGCTATTTTGCCGTTGATATAGCGAGAGTATGTCTACTGCTAATGTGTCCAACGATGGAGAGAGCAAGCATGTGTTTACATTTTCTTCCTCAGATGCTGTATGGAGATGTTCTGCAAATGCCACAGTCGTCATGCCTAGCAAGATTAAGTTGTAGGGCAAGTAAATGAGGGACAGGGTCGATGGAAATGACAATTGCAATGGCGCTCGATGCATATCTGTATGAATGGCTTAATGTATGAATTGCAGTGGCACTGGTTACATAACCGTACTGAGATTATACAAGGAACAGAAGAGGCTTATATCTGCTTACCTTGTAGGCGACCTCCAACTGCTATTTTCAAGCTCCTTTTGGCTGAGTTGGTGGCTGATACGCTTGGCTGATAAAATTACAGTTAACAGAAACCAACTCTAGCAATTAACAGAAAGGTCCCTAAATTCCGTTATAAACAACAACCAAGTAATTAGATTAAGGATATATTTATACAAAATACCATGTGTGTATTTACGACCCAGAGTGAAGAAGACACGTAAGCGACACAATCATTAAAGGTAGAAAACATTGTCAAGAATTAAATGAGTGTATTTAGTTCAGACAATTGCGAGAGATAGGACAATATAGTGCATCTATGGATTTACGCTTATAAGCAACATACCGTACCTGAAAATTTAGTGCTGAAAATAAAGGTTGGTATCAGACGCTAACAAATCTACCGTGCAACAGAGAAACAGAAAACACACTTGCGAGGTGTTGTCTACAATAAGCAAAAGAGGAAAAGATTACCTGGTTATTGGCGAGTAGAGAAGGGTATTGCACCAAATTATAGTGGGAATTCAGGATTGGCCTGAGTATACGCTAAGACAATCTGTTCTCCACAGATAAGGGGACGTGTAGGAACAACCAAACCCAGGTTACTAAGCGGGGATAAAATAACACTTGCTCGGCTATACTGGCGGTTTTAAGTTTTTTAGGGCAAATATGAGAGAGTTGTTTGCGCCATTTGTCTGACTGCAAAAGACATTTACTATGTGGAACAGGATACCGCAGGATGAAAGTGTATGGTGATAACCCTTTAATTGCTTTTGAAACAATCGCATGTCTTCAAATAAACCGCTGTAGAGCAACATTTTTAATAGAACCCCTATACACAGTACGATTCTAGATGAAACAAGAGGCAGTTCTCTGTATGTTTCGTCTCTTGACTTGGATGGTGTAGTAGTAACTACAACTATATGTGGAACCGCAGTGCCAGCTCTCCCCCCGCATTTTCTACACCCGACAAGTAAGCAACCAAAGACAAACCGACTGACCACAGATCTACTGCGATAACTGCACAAAAATCATCCCTCTTTTTTACTGCTTCGATATTTGACCATGTCGAATGCCGCGTGTGCTTCTATGCTATATTCTACGCACATGCGTATCAGTTTTCCGATTGTTGATGTAAAATATTTAATCTGAAAAGACACCATAGCATATCAAGTATAATAAATAGACATGTTATTATTTTTTGTTGCCTACTGAGCTGTGCTTTGAGTAAATAGTGTTGAATGCTGTAAATCTTTGAGACGATTTATATGGTTTTCTAATTATATTTTCTGTTTCAGTTGTTGTATGTTTCGGTTCTCATCTAAAGCAATTGTTGATGTTGTCTATATGTGTATGAGTTGTGGTATTATTAGATACTCTTGAAAGCGATGTCTTGTAATAAATAGCTATTGACGTAGCACTAATGTTGCATTAACCCAAAATATAATGTAATTGTTTTAGGATTCTTGATAAGCGAAATGAATAGTGTAAACATTTCAATCTCAGGATGCGGATTATTTTCACCATCTCTTTTAATTATTGTATTTTAATTCTCAAATTAATGCATATAGAAGTGCCAGCTTTGAGTAATTGAAAACTGACAAATAAAGAAGAAATACATTAGGCACTCCACCTGCATACATTGCTTAGAATGGGGTTTATAATCCAGTAATATATCAAATAAAGACAGACAATTGAAAAAAAATAAGAAAAGAAAACCACCATAGCACTCTATGCAGAGTAGATAAGACAAAGAAAAAATGTGTAGCAGATGTGCGTGTGCATATACATATAGAACAGTGACCAGCGCATTTAAAAGGTGCGCTTACGTCGCATCTGTAATGTAAAAGTATTCCCATGTGGCAGCAGTCGATATGTACAGATCATGGTCGTTGTGCATGTGGTTACGAGCAGAGTGTATGTTAGTGTAAGAGGTATAGCACATCTTACATAGGTAAGCCTTGCTTGGTGGCGGCATAGTGACTAGCTGCATTTTGTTTTGTTTATTGCTCTTGGCGACTTGATTTACTTTTGGCAATCTTGCGTCCTGAACGGTTGTAGACTGATGGCTGATAAAAGGTGTTTGATGACGGCGAGTGTGCGTGGCGATTGATATCCTTTTGCTTCGTGCCGTGGCTTTGAATGTGTCTGTATTGCTGACAACGACTTGTGAACGACTTGATATTTAAATAGTAACTAAAATGGGTATGGAAAGCAGTACAAACTAAGAGTTGTTACAGAGAGCAATGTAAACGAAGATAGCGTGTTGGAGATGATCCTAACGACGCACTTTATTCGCAGCGCACAGGGTGGCTTTTATAGTGATCGAATCTCTAAACAAACTGCCAATTGTGTGTATTGAAAACATACCTATCTTTAGAAACTGATTGTAGATGCGAGACGTGACTACTGCAACCAAGAAACCCTGACCATCATCATAATTTAATGCCGAGGGGCCAAGGATTAGCGTGGCAACCCTGCAACCTATTTTTGTACAGCCAAGCCGCCTGCACTGTGAAGATCAATATGTCAATCTGTTGCATGCGTGTGTGTGCTGATCACGCATCCCTTTCCCCCCCCCACATCTTATATGAGCGGTCTCCCTAGGTAGTCCTTGATTTCCCTCATCATATCCGAGCAGTTTTGGTCAGCTCATCATTGATTTCCTTGTGTTTACGATGGGTTCCCACATCAACCGGGCAGTGACATCAGCCGCTCAAACAAGGGCATTCCGCGAACTGCATCAACAACCTTATCCCACGCGTGCTCCGCCTCGCGCCGCCGCTCAATTCCCTTATCAGTGTCTAAAAACATCGCCACTAGCACTACATTGGGAAGCGCAACACGTGAATATAGGTACGTGTAGCCCTCAGACCCAATAGGCGCGGCGGTCGGTGTGACTGGCCGGGGCCCTGCATGCGAAGGTAATCTGTGCTGCGGATGGTGTTGTGACTTGGAATAGCCCCCGCGTGAAATATGCGACTGCTGTTGTGCTAGTGGCGGTGGCGACTGCGGTTGTGGTGACTGCGGTCTCTGCAACAACTGCGGATTGCGATATTGCAGGTGCTCCACCGCCGTTGCAAATCCAAATTCGCTTGCTCGTTGAGTTGCAGGAGGTCGTGATCCCTGAGGCCTTAAGGAAGGCGGCTTCACATGGATAGAAGATTTCGGAAGCCGTAGCACAAATCGATCGCTGGCAGTCTCGGTGTCGTAGGAGGTGGGCAACAAATCCTGCCCAGCATCCACTGTCGCAGTATCTGCCATTACCGCACTAGACCTACGTCCAATGCTTGCCCGCGTGGGTGTGCTAAATGACAGCGAATGAATCGAACCAGGTCGATTGATAGCTTCACCATGGGATACAGGGTCATCCTCTGTCACCAAAGCACCTTCAGCGTCCCATGCGCCAAAAAGCTCCTTTAGTCTCTCTCCACAGCGCACGCGTCTGTCTACCTCAGTTTCGGGCAAAGACTGGATGGCCGCTGACGACCCGCGGGCATTTGTATTTGGTCGCGGGGAAGGCCGGAAAAAGGACCGAATACTCAAGGAGACGCGACGAGGTCTAGTGTGGGCACCACCAGAGGCGTTTGTAGCGGCACGTCCATTGCGCTGAGAAAAGGCACCAGAGTCTTGAGCTGTCGACGTGCGCAGATACCTTGATGCCTGTACAGGTTCTGCTGGTGGGCTTTTATTGTTTTCCAATCTGCCGGCATCGCCAGTGGTTATTCGATCTTTGCCCAGTATATAGCTTGTGGCGCCAGACTCCTTTGTTGGAATACTAGTTACAGAGTCTACAGCTTGTATAGCATGGTTCTGAGAATCAAAATGATCAACATGGTCGCTCTGCGGCATTGGTTCCGCTTCTGACGGCAGCTCACCTACTTCCCCAAACCCATTGGAATCGTCTAAATATCGTATACGCTCTGAGGAGCGTCGTTGATCAAATACATCACTGGTCTTGCCGCTGTACTCTGGAAGTTCACCCTGAAATTGTGGATCAAGATAAATTCTCTGTCCAGTATGACGACTTGCAAGGCGACGCCCCCCATTTGGACCTCGGATAAATGTAGTGTGCTGTAGATTATTTCGCAAATGCGACTTTTGAAGATATGATGTATACAGGTTCAGATTAATATCATCATCACCGACGTCATTATAGACGGCTGGTACATGGCTCGCGGTACCAGCTGCTACTGGTGCAATATCAAAATCACCAACAGTAGCCGCCTCGTGTACTGGCATAGGCATTGCACTGTGGCGTATATCAGCAGCAGCACTTACGCGCTGCTGTGCGTCTAAACCGGTCGCACAGTTGTCATTTTTAATCTGATGTGCAGCTAGCGATTGGCGCCCAACATTGACATCTGTATCTTCGTAATGATGCTGCTCCCGACGTTGTTTTTGCTCTGCACTTAAACCAGATTTTACGGTGGACAATCTGAACGCACTAGGTGCCTGGCTAAACCACGACTTTGCCGATACAGGATGCATATCCATAGTAGCAGCACTAGTGTTTCCTTTCTCGGCAGCCACCCTTGCGCCTATTGTCTCTTTTGAAATAGCAAGCTCGGCAGCTGCCTCCTCAACTGTATCGTGCACCGATTCGCAGAGCTCAACCAAAAGCTCATCGGCTTCAGGCCCAAGCTGGCTCAGCAACGGGTTCGATCCTAGGAGCTCCAAATCGAGCGTCTTATTGTTGCTGTCCAATATATAGAGAATATCAGGTAAACAGTTTTGTCGGAACCACTCAACATCCGATTGTTGTTGCAATTCAGTCGGCGCAGTGGTATCCGTATCGCGTCCACCAGAATGTACGTCGTGTACAAGAGAATCCTTAAGAGAAATGCCACGAGATAGTAGCAGTTTCTGATTTGCAAAGCAAAACAGCACTGCGCACGCCTGTACACGGTAATCAGACACTTGGAGTTTAGTACCTGACACGGCAAATCCGTCAGCTGAAAATGGATGTTGCTTAGATGACTCAAATAACAGCGCAACGAAGCAGCCATCATTGGCTTGCATAAAGGTTGTAATAGCCTCATAGAGGTTCTTATTCACCGTTGTGGACCGCGACCACATGTCATTCATCACTGCAGACTGTCTCGTGCTCATGTTCATGTCATCGCGGTGAAGCGTGCGATACGGTGCAATAATCTGCTGAAAATAGGCAGTTGTCTTAAACGACAGATGCTCCATCCAAGAACTAATCCATATAACAATACCACACATTCCTCCAGAGTCCCGATCCTGATTTTCGTCGCTCCCGCCCGACCCGCTACCATGCCATAAAAAGTTCTGCACCATGCGCGACGACTTTGCCAGCGCCGAGTATAACAATCCACGACCGACATTTCGACTTTCATCACCAGAATCCTTGCCCCGACGCCAGCTAAGGGCCTCACTGATGCTCCCGTATATGCTATGTCCGCCAGTGCTTGCCCGCGAGGCCATTGGATCAGAAAGCGCACATGTGGGTAGTGAATCTAACCAAGCTTTTAGCAAGTTCTTGGCTTTCTTCATTTGGGTGACCGATTGCAAAAAGTCGTATGCGAGGATATGCGAATCCCACTCAACAAGGATGCACACCAGCCAGATCTCCTTCCTCACATGCTCAAGTAGACTTTCAAATAAGGGGTTCGGTTTAATAGCCTGTATTATTGTCTTGCATTTACGAAGCATGATTCGCAGCTTGCGCTTATGTAGAACAGGCCCTGTCACTGCAATGAACCGGTAAAGCACAACCATAGTTTTGCGCACCTCTACGAACTTTGTGATAAACTCGATAAACTGTCGAACCGTCTCCAATTCTGCTAGAACACCCTCGGCCTCCTCTGTGTTTGCCAGATACTGGCTTGGATCAAAGGGTTCTGCGGGATCGACCCCTGGCTGGGAATTCCTGGCGTGAAACCCTGCTGCTGGCTTAGCGCCGCCAGTATCAAAGGATCGATGATCACGCCCGGTGGACGCAGGGTTATTTTGCTCACCAACTCGCTGTGATGCTCTGGAAGAAGCATTGTGTGTCGCTGAACCCAAGGGGGACTCTGAATGATTGAGATGCGCCTTTGAATTATCCGAATAAAGTGTCTGCGGCGCATACGCAGGTGTTTTGCTACCATCCTCGTGGTTATAGACACTTTGCTGCGGAGCAAACTCAAAGGCTGATCCGTAATTGCTTTTGTCATATCCGTTGTCCATAACAGAACTTACGTTACTGGTCTGAATGCGCAGCGAAACCAGTCGTTGATACTCCTCCTCGTATTCGGCTACAAGTTTTCTAAGTAGCTTGTTCAACTGTCGAGGTAGAGGAGTGTACATGTTCAGCAAGTAATTGTTGCCCCGCCGAAAGTTTCCAGGTGTCAGATAATCCATCGACGTGTACATCATCTCTATCGTCAGCAACGAAAACATCAGTGCGCCCATCCGTATATGATCCTACATCCATTGTCGTTATTATGCAGGCAAACAAACCGCATAGGATGCGTGTATTAATCACGTCACTCGTTTCTTCACATGGCCATAAGAGTGGCCCAGGGGTAGTAACAGACTGACTAATGCCACAAGGAACAAAAGGAATAAAAGGCAAACCCTACCTCCATCACCTTGCCACTGGCCACCTTTGCCGCCTCGTAATCCAGCCTGCTAAGACTGGCAACAAACTCGTCCAGCGAAGATAACTGCAGTTTGACCATTCTTGCAAATTACCACACAGCGATATCGAATAAAGAAAAGGGTTAAAGAAAAAATATTGCACACGAGAGCAACAAACAGTACAAGAAGGAATCGTAGAGCCACCACCGTCAGGGATGAGAGCAGAGACATCAGCAACAGGGAGTGTCCGACACATCGGCGCACCGATAATGTATGCGTCAGCGCAGCCTGGGCCATTCAATTTATGCGTGTCACATGCCTTGCGCAACGCTGTACTGATTCTGTGATCCGATCAAAAACTTTTCTGTGAGATGTTCTTGCAGTTGCTTAAAGACTCGCCTCTTCCATATCCCGGAAATTCTCAACGCGTATATTTTTTTGGATTATTGAGCTTTATCACTAGGTGACAAAATTATTTTTTCGGAACAGACAATGTCGACGAGTGTTCAATGCTACAACTGCCAGGGCTTTGGCCATGTGTCTCGCAGCTGCCCTCGTGGTTCTGCTGCTACCACATGCTACAACTGCAATCTGGTTGGACATACCGCTAGCGACTGCAAGAATGAGCGTGCGGAGAGGGAGTGCTACAATTGCGGCGAGTCTGGGCATGAGGTATGTTGGTAATTGATTGCTCTATTCACTATGGTGGTGATGTGCCAAGGTTGTTATTTACTACAGTTAATTCGCTGGTGTTACTATAAGCCACATACTTTGTATGTCGATGCTCTGAGATATGTGGGTGTAGAAGCGCGACTGCAAGAACCCGCGTGCCGCCAACAGTAACTTTGGCAGCAGAGGCCCAGGTGTAAAGTGCTACAGGTGCAGCTGTACCGGCCACATTGCCCGCGACTGCATTCGGTGCAATAGCTGCAGCGGCTATGGTCACTTTGCTAGGGACTGCGAGAAGGGGCCTAGGTGCTACAAGTGTGGCCAGTTTGGTCACATAAGGGACGATTGCAGTGGCCCGTCGCTAGAGAACGCCTGTTATAACTGCGGCAAGGAGGGACACCGCAAGGCTGATTGCCCTGAAGCTTCTCAGGGCAAGTCTTGCTACAACTGTGGCGGAGAAGGTCATGTCAACCGCGACTGTCCTAATCCCAAGGCATGCCACAAATGCAAAAGCGACACTCATATTGCCCGCGAATGCCCTGAGCAGACAGCAAACTAACAAGTGTTTAGTGGCAGTTTGTCTGCGTCTTTGAGAGGCATTGTGTTTGCTTGGAGTTTCTTCTACTAGTGTCTACTGTTTTTAAGAAAACTATTGGCACATTAAAAAATATATATTTGCGTCAGTCAAGGTGATTTTTGGCAGCAAGTGGTCTTGTGTTTTGCGTCGTGAGAGACAAAGTTTATGCATGGTTGGCGTTAGCAGACAAGAAAAGACCAAGAGTCAGAACAGCAACATATTAGTAGCGGTTTTGAATAGACATATAGACATTTTTAGCAATGAAATAGCAATACAATACATGCAACTTACCTTAATGTCGCCCATATTCCCGTAAAGGAGGGTGTAGTCAGATGTGAAATCGTTAAAGACCACATGTTTTAGAGGGTTATTCTGTCCGCCGATGGTGCGCAGGAGATCCATCATCAGGAACCGCCGCAGGAACATTATCTGCACGTCTTGGGCGCATAAAGCGCTCAGGCACACTGTCAACGAACCCTACAACCATGCGCAAACAACACTCCCACCCCCACCTGCAACGCAAACACATTACATAATTAGCACAAACCTGCTATATGATCTTCTGCTAAAATAATTTATTCTTAACGCTAATACTTTTTACAAAATATAGTATTAATATGATGTGAGAGATGGTTTTTATGAAATTCCTATCACAGATTTTTGAATTGGATACTTGTAACAGGTACCAAAATGTTATGCATATAGCGATGAAGATAATACCGAGTTGGATTTGCTAGATCTACTGGCAGAAGACGCCAGTATTGGTCAAGTTGTTATGGCACCTCTGACCGCTGGGACACTTGGCGCTGACGTACTGGCTTGACCAGCTTTCGCATTGAAGATAGTCGCCTGTCAGGCCTGGCGAAACGCACTTGGCCGTGTTACCTGTGCATCTGCCCTGGTCGCCGGTTCCAGGAAGACCACACATGGCAGTACCAGGGTTGTTGGGATTGGCATAGCAAACCTGTCCAGCGGGGCAGTTCTGCTGAACAAACTGGTGTGACCAGCTGTCACATTGCTGGAAGGTACGCGATATGCCGTCTTGACCGTTAGGGCATCTGGATGAGTTGTCAGTGCATTGCTGAGCAACAGTCATGCTTGAGAGAGCGGCGAGAAGAAAAAGTGCAGGCGTGAAAATGGCCATTGTTGGTGAGTGATGAGTATTTCTAAACTATGTGTTGAATGCCTTGCTGTAGTGGTTCAAATGAAAATGCGTTGGTATGTCTGAGGTAACAAGAAAAAACGCCAACGCATCTCTTTCTTATTTATATATGCTGTTGTTGTTTTATCGATTCACAAATACATAGGTTGGCCATATGTCCTGGTGTCTAGTTTTGAGACCTGTGTGGGTAATGGATTGCTTAACTGCGCGATTTGTAGGCAACAAACAAAGGGCGTCATTTTGTCTCATGGTAACTTTCAGACTTGCATCTCCACATTACCCCCAGTTGTTGCGCCTCGCGGGCTCAAGCAATGCCAATGAGTACCAGTACTCTGGAACCTATGGTTTCTTTGAATCGTTGCCATGTTGCCTATGTCTTTACTTCATTTTAAAATGTGATAATAGCACAAAAAAAGTATAAGCCATGCATGGTACTTGTTTTAAGTTGGTGTAGTATTCTTTGTTATGAAGAATTTATTTAACTTATTTGGAACTAGTAACATCTGGGGGTAATCTGGAAATGTTTATCCGGAAGCTAACCACTGCAGGGTTTGCATGTGTGCAATGCTTAAGATTGACTAATTAATTGCATTGAACACCGGTGCCATCAGCATTGTTGTAGCACTTGAGACTTCCAGGGCATGCTGCCTTGACGTACTGGCCCGACCAGTTTTCGCATTGGAGATAGTCTCCTGTCTGGCCTGAAGAGACGCACTTGGCAGTGTTGCCCTTGCAGCTGCCCTGACCAGGCTGACCTCCAGTTCCAGGAAGGCCGCACATGGCGGTACCAGGGTTGTTGGGGTTAGCATAGCAAACCTGGCCACCAGGACAGTTTGCGGTTTCGTACTGCTGGCTCCAGTTGTTGCACTGAAGGTAGGTCGACGACACACCATCCTGGCCATTCGGGCACTTGGATGCATTACCAGTGCATTGCTCAGCGCTTGCAATTGCAGCCAGGGGTGCGAGGACAGAAAGAAGAGCAGCGATGCGTACCATTGTGATTGTTATAACAAACCAGATAGTTGTTGATTAAAGTATAGTTATATTTGTTGAAAAGACGAGCGAAAAATTGCGGCGGGTGCTTATTCTGATGTTGGATTTAAAGTAAGTGAGCAATTGAGTGGAATTTCTTGCTTTTTATATCTGACTTGTCAAGCTAAACATTGCTTGCTCTCGTCCTTATTGCTTGGCAGATGACAAACATTTGCGTCAGCGGTAGTGCACAGTCATTCTATTCTTGTCCTCGACACACTTAGCTTTTTGCTATATACAAAGAGTACTCCACTGCTTTACTTGTTTGTACAAAGTGTACTATTTTTGGAATTTTAGTTGATGTAATTTTTCATGTACAAAGGCCACAAGTCATATTAACATGCTGGGCAATGTACAACGCCTTCTAATGGTAAAGCGTCCTTCTACCTGCTTCGATCCCGCTACCTGTGTTAAGCTGCAATCAAGGGTGAACTAAAAATATACTTGTAAGGAAAAATTGTGGAAAAAAATTTCTAGCCGAAATTTATGCAATCACTTTTTTCTGCCGCAAAGTCACATCAACTAACAACTGCCATAAACCTCTCTTCCCCCTCCCTATACACCGGATTGTATCTTCTGACAAACATGTGGAAGCCGTTGTCCTGCTGCACCAAAAAAAAAAAAAATTAGCAATGTAGCTGGCCGCCGCACTGATTTCCAATACTTTGGAGATGTGCGCATTGTTGCCTCTCTTTGAAGAATGCGTGATGCAGGGTGCATATCCAAGTGACCTTTCGGTATTTGGTCAGCAAAATATCGTCTCCCTTTTTCTCACGTGAACCGACCCCACAAAGCCGCAGTAACAGGCAGTGTTAGGATGGCTGTGCGCACGACCCATGCATGCTCATTCGCGCTTGGATGCTAGAACTGCTTATACCGTTTTTCGGCCATTTCCCACTGTCTGCACTTTTTCCGTCCGAAGTAACGTTAGAGAATGGTCAGTTCCTGCACGAAGCAAGTGTTTTCTGCAGAGGAAATAGAAGAAAATCGGGAACCAGGCACGGCGGCAACTCAGGGATGCATGGGGCCCCTGAAAAAACAGACGTCATCAGTGGCAGAAATCAGCCAGCGCACGGACTCTAGATTTACGGATGAGTCTAGTAGCAGATCAGAGCCATTTGGCAGTCGTCTTTTAACGACTGAGCAAGATGTGTTTGAGCACAATGCATGGTAAGCGCGCCAAGACAGACATTACTGAGGCCACATTTCAACGCGCATTTTAACATTGCCAAGAACACAGTTATTACAGTCATTTCCAACATATTTGCAGCCTCGTATTTATGTTCAAATGCCCCTAGAGCTTTCTTCCCACTTAAACGAGGCCTGTAATGACATCAAACCTCTTGCCCTCCTTTGCTCGATAATTGGTTGCGAAACAATATTGCGCATATATGTTCTTGTTATGCAACTACAAAGAAATGTTTGTTGCAGCTTATTAGTATGAAGAGGGAAGAGTGTCTTGAAATAACACATTTGAAGACATCCAATGAACATTTCCTCAACTCCGCGCTTACTAGTCTTAACAAAAAGCAAACATCAATGCGATATTCGGACAAAATTCACGTGGGCCATAGCTATGATGTCTAAATTTAACATGTCAATATGTATCTTTTTTCAATGAGATGTCTCGCTAAAATATCTACAAAACTACTAGGGATCATGTTGAACCTGACGACGAGTATGTCAAATACGCAGAGCAGCAAATACGCTTCCACCACGAAAATCCAGTTCCTGCTGAGAAAAAAGGTATGTGCGTATGTAGCTAGATTCGCTTCATCAAAACTGCTTATTGCAGGCTGACATTGGTTGTTCTTACTAAATACCAGCTATTGGCTTCTGACTTTGTGTTTGTAAGCTGGATACTGTGTAGAATTATACAACACCACCCCAGCAACATTCTGGGATAGTTTCTACGCGAATAATCAGAACAGGTTTTTTAAAGATCGTCATTGGTTTCGGATCGCGTTTGCGGAGCTGTTTGAATGGACTAGTGAACGCAAATCTGCAGACAAATGCGATATAAATGCCAAAAATACTCAGCTGTCAGGACTATGCGAAGATGGTGCCCAACAACACAGCGAAAATACATTAGATTCGGCTAAAAATCTAATTACAGCAGAGAACTCCAAGTTTAAGATCATGGAGGTAGGATGCGGCGCTGGCAACGCCATGTTTCCACTTCTGGAGGATATAGACGATCCACGTTTATTTGTTTACGCTTGTGACTATTCGCGCATCGCTGTGGATGTTGTAAAAGTAAGTATAGGCTGGCTATGTATGATCATGCTACTATTCTATTCGTATTTAGATAAACCCTAATTATAAATGCGACACAGCATTTAAGGGGTATTTGTTTGAACATGCACCTGCGAGCAGCTATTCTAAAATTATGATTTTTTTTACATAACGCGTTTTACCACAGCATTTAGGCAAGTAAAGCATATGACCAACAAAGATGCACGGCATTTGTGTGGGATTTGGCAAGCACTGAGCTTCCTCCCAATGTTGCACCCGAAAGCATTGAAATAATGCTAATGGTATTTGTGTTTTCAGCACTTCATCCAAGCCAATGGAAACAAGCTGTTGCAAATGCTTACCAACTTCTTAAGCCTGGTGGAATTCTTCTTTTCCGCGATTATGGACGCAACGACCTTGCGCAGATACGCTTTAAGAGATCACGATTGCTTGAAGACAACCTCTACATTCGTGGCGATGGAACTCGAGTGTATTTCTTCACTAACGAGGAGCTGGCTGAGATTTTTGGCTCACTGTTTGAGATTGAGCAGAACGCTATCGATCGCCGCTTACTTATCAATCGCAAGCGTGAGCTTAAAATGTATCGTGTATGGCTGCAGGCAAAATTTAGAAAACCGATTAAGTGATCAGCCAATATCTTCTTACAGTCATCGACATTTTAGAAACTTTTTTTTTTTTTTTTTTTCGAGTAGTGTAGGTTTGTGTTTCTAGGTCCTCTTCCGAACTGTTCAATTAACTCGCATTTAGCCACTCCTTTGTACACAGTACTGTCCGTATATTATTTTTATCTACTGCAGACAGGATTAGTCTTTCATTTACACAACCCTACTTGGCGGCAACCACCACCAGACCAGATAGAGACACATTGTAATGCGCGGATCAGACGTCAGTAGAGACCCATGGTAAGGAATTGCATGTCAGACAAGGCTTCTGTATTGTATTGGAGAAAGTTGGTTAAGCTAGAGTCTTCTAGAGACTCTATGAACTTTTTCAGCATGTACCGGAATTTACATGAGCCAATATTACATATCAAAGAGCCGCACTGTTGATGAGACAGATCAATTAATACACCTTACTAATACGACAATTACTGCTTTGGGAGAGTAGCCCGTGGGTTATCCTTAACGACGCCGGCGGTGCGTTTGCTATGGGAGCTATTGGCGGTGGAACATGGCATTACATCAAGGGCGCGCGTAATTCACCATATGGAGAGCGGTTTCGTGGTGGGATGAATGCAATGCGGGCGCGTGGGCCGATTATTGGTGGTAATTTTGCAGTATGGGGAGGAATGTTCTCTACGTTTGAATGTGTGCTTAAAGGTATACGGCAAAAAGAAGATCCGTGGAATTCGATCGGGTCGGGTGCTATTACCGGCGGCATGTTGGCTGCCCGCGGCGGTTGGAAGGCGGCCAGCGTTTCGGCAGTGTTTGGTGGTGTTCTCCTAGCGTTGATAGAGGGTGTTGGTATAGCTATGAATCGAACTTTTGCACAGCAACCACCCCCTATGATGCCGCCGCCACCTGCCCAGTAAACAAAATATGCACGCGTTTGTCTTGTATAAAGAGTGTGCACTACTTTTCCCAGTATTTGTTGACGTTAATTCATAAACACAGTTTAGATCTACTAGTGGAACATTTCAACTATGACAATTGTCGTTACTGGGTACATCTATTTATCTCAAGAAATTTATGTGACCTGATGCCGAGGGAAGATAAGCTAGATTTCTGGCTCCTTGCCTTTGCCTTTACGCTTGCTTTCGGATTTTGTTATCCGATTTTGGCTGGCGGCACCAGCATTGTTTGCGTTGCTTGCCTGATCAAACTCTTGCTGGGCCTTTTCCACCTTGCGGATATCCAGCACATCGTCTGGCTGCTGTATGGTGGGCACTTTTGAGTTATTGTCGGGGTAACCTGATGTCTTTTCTTTCCCTTTTCCTCGCTGTGCCGAGTCAAACTGACGACGAAGTGTCTGGTAGCGAACAAGTTCACCAGAAGATACAGATGGGATAAGCTCATCCAGGGCTTTCTGGAAATCACCAGCGGTAACTGTCACTTGTTTGACATTGTCAGGTGCAATATGATCCAAATAATATTGGGCTGACATTGGCACTGGATAATGCTCCTTGCGGTCATCAATCTTCAAGCACGCTGGGTCGCCTTGCTTGGTAGTTGTGTCTGGTATATGTTTCTTGTTGTCATTCCACTCTGCTACTAACACGTCAACCTCGTCGACAGTCCGTAGCATAGCCTTTAGTAGTGCATCAGAACAGAGTGCGTAGAAATCAGCACCAGTATAATTGAAAGGGCACTTTTCGGCTATGCTTTGCAGATCAAGGTCGGGATGCAAGTTAAACTTGCGGGTTAGCGCTTGAATTATGTTGAGCTGAGCCTCGTGTGTCTCGCTTACACCCAGATACACGAGCTTGTCGAATCTTCCTGGCCTCAGAAGTGCAGGATCGAGAAGATCGGGTCGGTTGGTCGCACCAATCGCAAATACTTGTGCTGCACCTGCACCGCTGTCTTTACTGGCTTCATTCCCTTGTTCTGTAGACTGAGTGTCTGCATCTTGAGTCTTGCTACTGCTGCTACCACTCATACCATCAAGCTCTGCAAGCAACTGGCTGACAATTCGGTCCATGACACCTCCGGAATCTCCCTGTTGTCCGCGCTTTGGCGCCAGCGAGTCAAGCTCATCAAAGAAAATCACACACGGACTGGCCTCGCGTGCCTTTTGAAAGATGCGACGCACATTTGCCTCGCTCTCACCAATATATGGGCTGATAAGCTCTGGGCCCTTGCAACTGAAAAAGTTTAGCCCACACTCGGTTGCAATGGCCTTGGCAAGCAGCGTCTTGCCAGTCCCAGGCGGGCCATAAAATAGCAGCCCAGATCGCGTGGTCAAGCCAGAGGCAAAGAGATGTGGCTGCTCCATTGGCAGTCGAATGGTATCCAATATATCCTTCTTTGCGTCTGCCAAGCCGCCAACATCATCCCACTTGACATTGGGAATCTTGGGTACGCCTAATGTATCTGAAATAGATGCGCGTGCATCTCTAAGTGCACACAACAAATCTTCGTTGGTAATTGTATGGCCGGAGAGGATTATGTCGCGAGTGCGCAGCTGCTGTGTACTTGTGTTGGATATGGCTCCAATGTCAGTTGCGGGATGCAGATGCATTTGCGCTCTTTTCCAGGCGTGACGCTCGGCACGTTTAATAAGAGTTGCCAGATCTCGTGCAACAAAGGAAGCAGTTTGCTGTGCAATATAGGGCATATCTGTATCTGCTGCCAGCGGTATTCTGCCATTGGTTATCTGCCCAAGTAGCGCAAGGCGGGTGAGCTCGTCGGGAACAGGAAGTTCAATTTCGTGTCTAAATGCTGAAGCAAGTGATGTGGGGATCATTTCCGGGTAACTGCTTGTCGCGACCACTATTACTGGAAATCCCGTATCTCGATGAGCTTGGCAAACTCCTGCTATGCACGATTTCAGCACCCGTGCGATAGGCAAGTCATCTGGGACATCCTGACCAGGCTGTGTATTCGATGCTTGTCCCAGGGCCTCTATAGAGCGCAGATGAAATATGCAGGGCGCATAGCGGCGTGCATTCTGGAAGTACATTTGCAAAACCTGTGCTGTTTTGTCCTCAGTGTCAGACAGTATGTCAAAGCAGCTCAGCTCGTATAGATGTAATCCGAGCTGCTCTGCGATCTCGTGCACCATATGTCGCTTTCCTGTTCCGGGGTTTCCTTTAAGCAAAATAGCACAGACTAGATTGCGTGCCAGTGCAAGCGGGTGTAGGGAGGTTTTGGTAAGCCGCAGCAACTGCTTAAGAATATCTGCATAAGGTGTTGCCGATGCTTCAACTGGTGTTGTGTCCTTCTCTCGCGAGGCACACAAAGAATCATCAACTGTCGTCATGTAGGCACTGATAGAGCGGTAAGGCACTGTGCTGTGTACAGAACTTGCCTGTATAACCATTGTAATATCAGGCACAACCACAAGACCCTTGTTCCTTACTTGACAATACCACAGATCCCACTCCCTGTCTGATTGACTCAACTCGCCTGTAGAGTCGGCGTAATTGTAACTGCCGATGTCCTCACCAGAATCAAAGTCCGACTCCGAGTCACTGCAGTCGCTATCTTCACTATGACTATCATCGTTAGAATCAGGTACAATCTGTTGTGACCCATGATGAGCTCGATTATAGAATCCCTCGGCACGTTCAACCCTGTAGAATACAAGCTCATTTGTTATAGCTGCATACGCATTGGCTCCCAGATCTACTGAGCAGTTCAGCGCAATATCAACCACTGGATCAACGTCAATGCTGCTCGGATCAATTGTAGAGTCACCGTTGCGAACTCGAATGGCAGTGTCTGCTCCTGCCGCAAGTGCCACTCCAGTTCGTATAGCAGCATCAGCCAAGTGTACTCGCACAGCAATAATGTCGCCAGCCTTTACAACTCGGAGTAATGGTTTGGTAGAGTCGCTTTGACTGACTTTTGGCTGAAGCCATTTGCGCAATGCAGCTAGTGAAATAGTTTCTATATCGCGGCGTTCGGAAAGAGGAGAAGATATGCGTGCAATAACAACTTTTCGAGCCATTGGTAACGCCGGTTGAGTTAATGGATAAATGTTATCAGCTCGCTTTTCTACATTTTTAAGATACGCAGAACTGGATATAGATGGTGGAAACCCTAACGGGGTTATATAGACTTGAAAATCGACAGGTGGATATAACGCAAAGCCAGCAGGAAACGAAGCGCTTTTTAGTTGCAAGTTGTAGAATAAAACAGGTGGTAATACCAGCGAGGCTTTATTCGAAGCCCCAATATCCCATCCATATACGCGAATCGCCCGCTGTCGTGTGTGAGATGAATCCTCGCCATTCCCCCGAGTTGCAACCAAAACCCAGCTACCGCTGACAATACCTGTCCTAGCAAGCGAGGTTAGTGACATGAATCCACAATTATCTGGGTCTTCGCCAGAACATACCCGAGGAGCTATCTCATCATCATTCGGAGGAGTAGCAATCATTGTCGCTGTAAATTCAATGCACCTGCTGGACCTTGTCTCTGGCAGAATGCTTTCAGCTCTATCTTCAGGTATATTGGATTGTTCCAGAAGCTTGACGAGCTGGGGATCATTGAATGCAGCATTGGCGAGTTTCTCGCGATCTTCACCTAGCGGAGTGCTGCCAAGAATAAACCATTCTGCGCCTAAGTCCCACTGATCAAAATCCATATCAGCCTCAGTGTCATATTCCGGATCAATATCGGTACTGCTTTGCCTAGAAGCGGCGGATTCTTGCGCCGTGTCCTTGGCAATAATAATCCTCGGCAGGCGTTCTCTAGAAATGACTCCGCAAAATGTAGGCTGACACATTAGACATTTTAGTGTAATAAGCGTATCCAATTCCGATTCACCACCGAAAGTAATGCTCAATATGCGACCTGGATAAAAGACATCCGAATGTGCTGTAAGCTGGCTAGCAATCTCTGTTTGCATTGACTGTGCGGCCACGTATTGTTCACTGCTAACCCCAAGCACAATTTCAGAAAGCTCAATAGGAAGTACAGGCTCGAGAAGTACTCTAATAGACGCATCGCTGTCATAAAATTTATGTCTGCCTCCGCTTATTTCCTTCCATACTTTATCGCATACCGTGCATACAAGATCCGAGTTGCCATCTTCAGACTGATCATCATGCGTACCACTATCGTCTTTGAATATCTGTACTATAAATGGCCTCTGCCGATTGTTGCGAGTGCTAATTGACACGTATAGTTCTACATATACAAGATGTTACGGAGTATCGCCAACAGCAATGGAAAGCGCAATGGTTAGCTGTTGGATTTGTCAAGTAGTGTGCTCAGCGGATAATAGCTGCTGAACCGCAATGTAAATAATTCTATGCAAGTTGTACTCATAATCCTCCTGGTACCATACCATCATCACCAGCTGCATTGAAGATGCTATCTCTGACTACTGTCAGCTGTTGCCGTCGTTGAAGCAGCTCCCGAAGAGCAGTGTATGCAGACGCAGGCACAACTAGACGCCTCTCCTGGTCATGACTGTGTTTCCCTGATCGAATGCGCACTTTGAGGTGTCCAACTGGTGTGTCTGCCGTCCAGAAACTCGGCATTTGTTGATCGAGTGTTGGTTGCATTCCAAAAGCAGCGTCTAACTACAGTGAAATGGGCTATTTGTTTCTGGGCTATAGATAGCAATACAAAATCAAATACAAGGCAGCACAAGAGACAAGGATGTTGCGAGGGTGAGCACTGGATCTGTTGTGGATTGTTCGGGTGGAAAATGCGCCGCAGCCGGGCCGGTGTCTGGCCTGTGAAAGCGCAGACTTCAAAAATGTTTTCACGTGACACATGATTAGATCAGTAGTGTACAACGATCAAGCGTTAAGTCTTTTGCTTGGCCGCGGCCAACCTCTCATCTGGAAATTGGAAATGGGCAGGGGGGGAGGAGACGCGTGGGGATGAGCAGCAAATCACAGTCTAGGCATTGTAGGCCCTCATTCTTTGAGTTGAAAGAGCGCATCCCCCACTTTACTGAGAAAGAGTCGCGCCTTTTACCACTTTGTTTCAAGACAGCATATTTTATTGCACTTTTTTTTCGTTTTTTAGCTACTATTAGAGTATATATCTGCTTGTCTGCACTATTTTTATTGCTATATCGGCGAGCATAACACGGCAAACAACGTATTTCTGTCAATAACAAAGGTAAGAAGTGCATGTGCATGACATGGGGCGCCATCATGGGCTGGGTTACAATATCTTGTGGGCATACGGTCCAGCTGCTTTCGGACCGGCTCCTTTATTTTATATCATGCGGGCTGTTGTGGCGTATACACACCGATAAGCTGATTGTTGTAACATGCTTTCTCCTCTGTCAACATTCTTACTTGCCATGCATGGCTTGAACAACCAAGTTCAGTTAGTAATAAAATACAGCACTTGCTGCATTGCTTTTGTCTACCACGTATGGCGCATCTGAGATAAATTATAGTTTAAACTACTCGAGTACAAGTTTCGATTTCCACGTAACACGATCATGGGCAAAAAGGGAAAGAACGGCAAGTCCAAGAAGAACGCAACCAATGCTGCGCAGCCCGAGAAGCCTGCCGCAGAGACGCCCAAAGATAGCACCACGGGCGCGGCCAAGGTTGAGCAACAGAAGATGACGAGTCCGGAAAAGATTGTTAGTGCTTCTGTTCCTGCTCCTGAAAGTGCAGCTGGTGTCAAGGCTGAAAAGGCCAAGGACACTCCAGCAAAATCGGGTAACGATAAGAAGGATAACAAGGCGACCAAGCCTGAGGAATCTAAGAAGGCAGGTAAGGAAGCAGAGACAGTCAAGAAGTCGGAAGAGGCGAAGAAAGAAACTGCTAAGAAGTCTGACGAGGCTAAGAAGGACGCGGCCGAGAAATCAGACAAGGCTAAGAAGGACGCAACCGAGAAATCAGACAA
>JANBTM010000101.1:18055-29685 GCA_027578695.1 Coemansia sp. RSA 1365 | reverse complement strand
GGCTCAATCTCAGCTGAGCATGGCGTGGGTCTGATGAAGCGTGACTATTTGGGCTACTCGAAGTCTCCTGAGATGATCTCGTACATGAAGCGCATTAAGGACGTGTTTGACCCTCACCACATTCTGAACCCGTACAAGGTTGTGTAGATTTCTAAAATAGAAGGGTAGCAAGCGTGCACGCGTTTTTCTGCCGCCATTAGGACTGATGGAATGTGGTGCTTGATACATGCCAAGTCTGTCTGATCAAGAAGTTTTGTGCTTGTTTTCTGGGAGATCTTAAGAAACTTAAACATCACCTTTTCCTCTTCCATTTTGGCTATTCAAATACTATTACTTTATTCCTTCAATTTTTGCGCTCATTGTCGACAACACCACGTAAATATACGCTGGCTGTGCTCTGCGGTATTTTGCCTTCTTTTGTTACCTGTTTACAAAACCTACGCGAATTGAAATAAAACTCTCCAACAATGGATTTCTTTGGACGACCAAAAGCAGGCGTAGCATTAGAAAAGGACGTGACAAAGGGCAATGGTACCAAGCGCGATGAGCGACTGGTGCCGTGGGTGGAGAAGTATCGTCCTAAGAAAATCGACGATGTGACAGCGCAAGAAGAAGTTGTCCAAGTGCTGCGTAAAAGTCTGGAGACAAAGAACTTACCACATCTTCTGTTCTACGGGCCACCGGGGACAGGCAAGACATCAACAATTTTAGCATTGACGCGGGAAATGTACGGACCAGAGGCAGCAAAAACGCGTGTATTGGAGTTGAACGCGTCTGATGAGCGTGGTATTTCAGTGGTGCGCGAGAAAGTAAAGAATTTTGCGCGATCAGTAGTGAGTCGGGCAGATCCGCGTTATCCATCACCGCCTTATAAGATTGTAATTCTGGATGAGGCTGATTCAATGACCATGGATGCGCAGGCAGCATTGCGACGCATCATGGAGAAATACTCCAGAATTACGCGCTTCTGTCTTGTGTGCAATTACGTCAGTCGTATTATTGAACCACTGGCGAGTAGATGCTCAAAGTTCAGGTTCAAGAGTTTGCCTCGCGAGCAGGCGGTGGCACGTGTGCAATACGTTGCTAGTCTGGAGTCAGTCAATTGCAAGGAAGGCGCGGCAGAGGCCCTGGTTGATTGTGCTGAGGGTGATTTACGCCGTGCCATGATGTCACTACAAAGTGCTTCGAGGATGGTACAGAACGGTGGTGCTCTTGACGAATCTATGGTTGTGGAGCTTGTTGGTGTGATTCCGTCCCCTGTCATTGAGGGACTACGGGCTTGTTGGATTGGTACAGATACCGCCCGCATCCAAGAGGCTGTAGACGAACTGATTTACTGTGGATACCCGGCTACTCGCGTGCTTTCACAATTGCACGATCTGGCCATGGAGGACCAACAGTTGAACTCGCTACAGAAGGCGAAGATTGCAATGTCGATGGCTCTGACAGACAAAGCACTCTGCGATGGAGCTGATGAGAAACTCCAACTGCTGGATATGATGATGCAGGCGTCGCAAATTGCCCAGAAAGCATGATTGCACAGACGTCATTTTTAGCACAACATCTCATTCTTTATATTTTCCTTAAGAAAGACCACTCCCAGTGGAATATCTTTTTTTTTTTTCTTCTTAGCGCAGCAATGAATGAAAGAGAAAACCGCATGCTTAAATCACTAACAGAAAATATGCTTTGAAGAAAGAGAATATACCATTACACATGTAATGGATGTCAGGCATATACGAAGGAAGATCTGGGTACAACAGACAGAGAAATGTTTAGCGGCTAATCTGGCAAGCGTAGAACCGTTCTACGCAACCCAGCTATTGTCTCCAACAACCACTGCATTGTCTGGGGCAGGATCATTAGTAACAAGTGCTCCATTATAAGCACCATCAGCAATTGCGGTATCGGCCGAGTTTTTCTCATCATTCCAGCTTGGCTGGGCATCGCGTCGACCATTTCTGCCGCCATTCTGCCCAGGATGACGCGATGCGGCTTTGGGCTGACGACGGTCGCTACGATGGTGGTTGCGAGGAGATCTCGAGCGACTGCGTGATTGGTGCCTGAAAGAGCGATCGCCACCATAACGCTGCGAACCACCGCCGCGGTGATTCCTGCGCGAAGCTGAGCGTGAGCGTGAGTTGCGCCGGTAGTGACGGTTGTCACGATTATCACGACGGTCACGACGATCCCGATGGTCGCCGCGGTGCCGACGATTGCGATCGTAAGACTGGGAGCGCGAACGAGACCTGAAATATTCGCAAGAGATGCATAATCGAGGAACGGAGGCAAGGGTGGTGTTTGGCGTTGGGTATTTTTTTTTTTTTGGTTTGATCGAGGTTGGATGTGACTTGTTGCTGACCAGCAAACAAGAGAAAGGAGATTGGCTGTCCTTGACAGCAGAAATACAGATCCCTGCAAGAAAACCCCAGAGATGCAGACAGTAATGTAATAAGAGTGCATCTGCTGGTACGGGAAGGTCAGATGCATTTCAGGAGCAAAGCACCATGGGAAACCGCAGAAGACTACGACAAAGACAGGCAGAAGTTACATACCTGCGCGGACTGCGACTACGACTGCGACCACCACGACGACCTCCAGAGGAGCAATCTCTGGCCCAATGCCCTACACATAGAAAACAACAAGATTAATCGCATGCCAAGGATACAATTAGACACAAGCGCCTTCTGCCATTGCAACAAAAGCAGACTGGGTTAATTATAACATACCTTCGTTTCCACAGCGGAAACACGTGTTGCCATCGCGTTTTCTAGCGGGAGCTTTAGCAATCTCGACGACAATTTGTTCACCATCCACAGTCATACCGTTGCATTTCTCCAAAGCGTTTGAGGCACATGCATCATCGCTGTATTCTACAAAACCGTAGGATAGATTGACACCTTGTTTTATATCGCAACGAGATAGTTCACCAAACTCTCTGAAAATGTCTTCTAGTTTTGAAGATTCCATGTTGCGCGGTAGACGCCCAACAAACAACTGATTCATTTCTAGCAATAGTAGAAATAAGACTCTGTAGCTATAACTCAAGTAATTGTGAGTTAAATGCAACCGCTTTATTGTAGAAAAAAAAATAAGCAGAAATATATGCGTAATTGTGCCTGGTTAAGGAAAAAAAAAAAAAATATGAAAGTTTGTTGGCACGCGTCAACTGATTGCTGCATGAGTCTTTTCCCACACGCCCATCAAAGATTACTGTTTTTAAGAAAACTATTGGTGGATGAAAAAATAATATTTGCGTTGGTCAATTTTTAGCGGTGAGTAGTCTTGTGTTTTGTGTCGTAGGCGTTAGCAGACAAGAAACAGAACAGAAACATATTGATGCTTTACGGGCTGTAACTGCCAGTGCCACTGGCTGCTTTCTATTCCACCCCCACCGGCAACGCAAACCCGCTGTACCAACTCCCGCCAAAATAATATTTTCTTAAAGCTAATATTTTTGCAAATTACAGTATACCATCGGAGCCTAAGAAAAAAGTAAACAAAGCAAGTGCACTATCAAGCCGCCTTGTATGTGTTACAGTTAAAAGAAGACCAGCAGATGTAGATAATTAAGCGTAAGCAATAGCCAGATGCAAAAATATATATTAAAAGATGCGCAATAAAGTAGGCGCAATAAAAAAGACTAGTATGCATTACCAGCCGCAGTCAACAGACCAAGTTACTATACAACTCACTCTTATTCGGCCATTGAATGGCTTGCACCGTTCGCCACCGCATGCGAAATAGGGTTCTACGATGGGTTGGGAGTGGAATTAGTCGATATGCCTGGATTTGCCTTTAATGGCTTATCTGACTTATCAGATAAAAAGACAGTTTAACCCGTGGCTTGTGAAACGTCATGCTTAGAATCCTCCTCAGCATCAGAATCCTCTTTGGCAGGAGCAAAGCTGCATTCGTAAAAGAAGCCGAGGAATTCTCTGGCATTAATATATTCTTTCTTTCCAGTTTGAAGTTCCTGTGTGATCAATTTCAGCGCCTGTTCTTTATCCACACTGTCTTTACCGTTAATGTTCTGCAACTTTCCAAGAAACTGAATGTGTTTGCAGCATTCCATCACCTTCTTGACTCCGATAGTAGCTGAGCTTCCTTTCAGAAAATGTCCGAGCGATGAAAGCTTTGGCAAATCCTTGGCTTTTCTACAAGGATTAATGATGCAAAAAAAAAAAAGAAAACAATATTGATAAGTTGATATAGCATACATTAAGCAACCCCGTCTCTCCAAAAAAACGTTTTCCCTAGCATGGATACTTACAGGGCCTTTTCCATATCAGCAAATGTGGTCCTCGCCTGGTCAAAATACTGACTAACAATATCACGACTAAATTTGTGAAGGTCTTCTTCGTCTTGAGAACTATCACCATCGTAATCGTCGTCTTCATCCATTGTCAGTAGCTGGTTAAAGATGTCGATATCGAGAATATCGATTTCGAGGTCCTCATCCTCCTCAAAGTCCTCGGATAACTTGGTGTCCTGGTTAGCATTCATAGTCATAACTGCGCACTTGCGTACGTAGCTTGAAGCTGTAGCCAGCTAATTCAAATAAGGTTCTCTGGTATTATATAGGACGACTAACGCGCACTATTCTGTATTTTCGGAAAGCCGACGTGTTAAAAGGTAAAAGCAATGAGTATAGCGCAAGGTCAATAAGTAAAGTATGAGGGAAGTGGGGAAAAAAAATATAACGCCTGTAGACAAAAGAAGATCATGAGAGAAGAGAGGCTGACTTTTTTTGGCTTTTTTTTTCAGTATTGCAAGCAGGCTCCATGATGATACACATGCAATGCTGTGTTTTTCAACTGAACCTTTCTTTTTCTGAATCAAGTGGCCTGAGCAGCTCAATGGTGGAGCCATCTTTTGTGTGCCAATGACTGAAAAAGAGTGATGTTCAAGAATGCTGATTTTCGCCAAGCATCATCATCTGGGCTTCTCATGAGTTCACATAGCATGTGGCTCGTGAACCAACAAGGCACTCCGCTCACCCAACACCCCCCACTCCAAAAATACTGCATTTCACACATCTTAAACCAAGCATTTCTTCTTCCACACTTTTTCGCTACCTTTTTTTAGAAGACATACCTTTTTTTTCATCAAAAACATAGCGAACTAAGGTCGACAACAGCGTTGCTTTTAATTTGTTCATAATGGTAAGCAGACGCAATCTAACCAATTGAGAAAAAACAATTAAAAAGGACCGGGCCGAACTTTTCCTACTAACGGTCTTATGTCCTACTCGTTTTAATTTGGTTCATCTGGACACTGAATTTGATTTACCTGGCTTTTGCTATTACAATACTTTTTGTTCTACTATAGTCGAGCGGAATTAAGGTGAACCCAGCCTGTTTTAAGGCCTTCCAGGAAATGAAAAAGGGCCACAAGTACAAATTTATAATTATGAAGATCAGCGATGACTTGAAGGAGGTTATAATGGACAACACTTCACTAGACAACTTGAAAGACGAAGAAGGCAAAGATATTCGTCAGAAGAAAGATCCGTACGAGGAGTTCATGCTTCGACTACCCGCGAACAGTGGTCGCTTTGCAATATATGACTTTGACTACACGGTAGATGGAGGTGTTCGTAACAAGCTTCTGTTTTATGCGTGGGCCCCGGATACTGCTCCTATTAAGAGCAAGATGTTGTATGCTTCGACCAAAGCTAGTCTGCGTGCGGATCTTACTGGCATTTTTGCGGATATCCAGGCCACTGATGAGGATTCGCTGTCGCGTGAGGAAGTCTTGGCCAAGGTGAAAACGAATACCCGCTAAACAGCGACAAAACAATAGAGCCGTGCTTTTACTTGCCCAATCGCGCCTGCCCTATACTAGCCCGACCCGATCCGTTTTTTTCGCGTACCAGTATGCGATAGCTTCTTTTTCACCCTTGACTTTCATTTTTGCCTTATCCACAGATTCTAGCACTAACAGGTGCTATTCTTTTTTTGATATGCATTGACTTTGGAGGGTTAAAAGTTGTTGCGATATTTCTTGATTTCGACCATGACGTTCTGTACACCAACAGGTTGACATACACCACCGGCGCCGCCACGGCGTGCAACCCGTTTGTCAAACAGACTATGGAAACGTGTGTAGTAGACTATGAGCTGACCAAGCACAGCATGTAGAATTTCTGTGCCAGTGCGAAAGTTTGAGAAACTTTGGAGAATAGCCGAGTTTATAGCCGAGATCTCTGCACGCCATTCCTTGTTAAACATACTGGCAACATGGTTCAGACCATCAGAGCTAATCTGGCCAATATCTGACTGTTGTTCGGCGTCAACCACAAACTGTTTTAAGTAGCCAAAGTGTGCTTCTAGTTGTAACTCGGCAAACTCTAGTACAGTCGTTGAAAGCTCTTGCTTCCAGCTACTCACTTCTTCTTCACGCTCAGTGAATCCGTTTTCAAATAGCACTGTCAGAATAAGATCATGGCTGTTAATTAAAAATACCAACCCCGCATGCTTGTCTGTGCTTCCTTCTGCTACGTGTGTTAGATAAGCCTGAACTTCTGCACGTAGTCGTGCTAGACTAAGTGCTACCACATGTGTGTTGTATCCGACATTTAGTCGAAGTAATGACGATGTGAGCTCTGCGTATCGACGCACAGTGGCTGGTGGCTGCGTGTCAATCTTCGCCTTTGTCCGCAACGATGCCAGCCGTTTGACACTCTCAATGTGGCTATCAAGAATAGCCTGGAATCGTGGCCACAGATGCATATTCATAGAATTAACATACGAGTCTAGTGCTGGCACCTGTCGCCGTTGTAGCTCACTGGCCAGTTGCGCCATTACCCGAATACACAGGAGCACACCAAGTGCATCATATGTCGACTCTAAATATAACTTGAGAAGTTGTTCTCCTACATGGATACTGGGCTCAAATATGTGGCCAAATACCATGCGCGCCATGTCTGAGCCAGTAATCTTCTGACGTGCCTTGGGACTGACAAAGAATTGCATGATAAATTCATACTCGGCAGTGGCATTATCGGCCAATGCCAGATTGAAGCTGCGGAACAAATCCTCAAAAGGTCGCTTGTCGTTGGTCTCACTGGCAATTGACAGCACAATGGCACGTGGGTTCTCTGCGCCCAGAATCTCTGCGCGTGTACCAAGATTAAATACATTGGGTTTGTCTCGTGCCACAGTCTTTGTAGATCCAAATAGACTAAGCTTGTTTGATTCTTCCATGCCAATGGCATCAGATTTGTCAGCTACTACGCGCTCTAGCTTAATAAGTCCGTGCTGATATGTTTCAAAATGCTCGACGTAGTACTGTCGCATTATATGAATATATGTGTCGCGGACTTCCACAGCAGCTTCGGGATGTCTCTCAATAAGAAAGTGGTTGAAGAAGCGGTATTTGAGAAACACTGAGCTCTGCAAAACGTGTGCGTTGGTGTTGAGCGAACGCAGAGAATTAATCTTGTCTAGTAAAAACTCCCGCACACGCGAGGAAGCCTTTAGTCGTAGACGATCCAGCTCTGGTTGAACCTCCTGGAATGCCCGTAGCTTGTGGTGTTGCTTACCATGTACGCGCATATAGGCAATCTTCTTATTTACTTCAATTAAACACTCCAGGTACTTTTCGTTTACTTCGCCATCGCATATTGTTTTTACTGCATCCGGAGCCAAAACCACCCCCTGAATAATTTTACTTAGCTGCTTCTCTGCCACTACGCGATTCTTCAGACGCTGGCTCATTGACAGCGAATCGCTCTGCAGAGTCTGTATCTCGCTGTTAATGGTTCCCAGACTAGATTTGAAGTTCACCAGCAGTTTCTCCATTTCTGCCAACACCTCATCGCAGCCCCCGATCTCTGTGTTGAGCTCAAGCAATGCGCCCTCGTGCTCCTCATAACTCGAAAGCTGCTCCTCTTCAAGTGTCTGGAGCTCATGTTCAATCTCACGCACATACTGCTGCAAATCTACGCCTTTGGTCAGCACATGCTTGACAAGCTCGTCGTTGGCAGTATCGGGCAGCAACTGCTCAGCAATATATCCACCGTCCGTCTGTCCATCATCGGGATCGTTAATTGTGTCAAACCCCGCAAAAACAGTATCCGCATCTTCCGGCATGTCTTAAATAGCAGCTGCAGTAGTAATGTATAAAATGATGTTTAGTAGAGATCGGGGAAGGCATAATCCATCAATAGTAGATGCCGTGCCGCCAAATTACCTACTTGATTCTTTTGTACAAAACACGTGTGGTTACGGGAGCCAGTCAGCTGCGTTGTTCTGGGCCCTAGCTCAATGCGCCGATCCAGGTCTCCCCCGCTGATCGCACAGAGAAAAGGGAGGGAGGGGGAGAGCTGGGATGTGATGGCATCCAAACAAACCCATCCCTTGTCTTCTGCCAGGTACTGTTTTTCTCTCTTCTCTCTTTACTAAATCCCGGTTTCTTGTCCAAATTCCGCGCTCATCTTTCGCATTTGTGCAGTTTATCTGTTGTTCATATCTTCAGCTTTTTGTCATTTTTCTTTTTGCACCGTTTATCTTACCTTTTCAAACAAGCGTGGCTTGCCTGGACAGTAGCAGTTGTGCGGAACCCAGTAGGTCTGGAGGGTGACGAGACATGTCAGACGCAAAGTTCTTCCAGCGAGGCAAGTATTAAACTTTCACATACCAGGCGCTTCTCTGTGGTCAGAGGAAACAACAGTTTGGGCATTCTGAGGCATTCCAATGCGGAGCCTAATCTCGGAATTCGCATTTCCGCTTACTGAACTAAAGAGTGGAGCTTTCAGGAAGCCCCACACCTCTGTTACATGCAAGGGAACTCAACCTCCTTTTCACTTTGAAAGGTGTATAAGCTGAGAGTGCTAATATTGCGTTCGTGCACGCCGTTAATGTTTGTTGCGGTATGTAGGGAAGGTGCACGACCTTCGACTGGAGCTGACATCGGAAAAGAAGGACCCGCGGCATCAGCGGAAGAAGATAGCAATGAAGAAGGTGGTGGCGAACATGACAATGGGCAATGACATGTCGTCTCTGTTCCGCGAGGTGATTGCATGCATGGGAATCCCGGATCTGGAGGTCAAGAAGATGGTGTATCTGTTTCTAATCAACTACGCACGGGCACGAGCCGAGATTGCAAATCATGCAGTCAACGGGTTTGAGGACGACGTGAATGATCCAAATCCACTGATACGGGCAATGGCAATTCGCACAATGGGGTACATATACGTAGAGCGTGTGCTCGAGAGTCTGATTGATCCGCTGCGGCACTGTCTGCGCGACCGCGATCCGTACGTGCGCAAGACAGCAGCAATGGCGGTGCTTAAGTTGTACATGTTTGACCGGTCGCTGGTGGAGGAGGAGCGGTTTCTGGATATGCTTAAGGATTTGTTGGCCGATAGCAACCCGGCTGTAGTGGCCAACGCTGTGGCAGCGCTGACCGAAGTGTCCGAGCGCTCGCCGCACATCAAGCTTAAGCTCAACATGAAAATTGCTAGCAAGCTGATTACCGCGTTAAATGAGTGCAACGAGTGGGGCCAGATATACATCATCGAGTCGCTGATGTACGTGACGCCTCAGAGCTCTGACGACGCGGAGACTATTATTGAACGCATTATGCCACGGCTCCAGCATGGCAATTCGGGTGTGGTGCTGGTGTGCATTAAGGTCATTGCGTACATGATGAACTACGTCGCAAAGACCGAAACACTGGAACCTATTCTGCGCAAGCTGTCTCCGCCGCTAGTGACCCTGCTTGCGTCAGGACCTGAGGTGCAATATATCACGCTGCGCAACATTCAGCTGTTGCTACAGCGCTGGCCTACTATTTTGCAGAACCAGCTGCGCGCATTCTTCTGCAAATATGACGACCCGATCTACGTTAAGTTGGCTAAGTTGGAGGTTATCCTGTCTCTGACCACAGAAGAGAATGCACGCGTTGTGCTTACGGAGCTGGTTGAGTATGCGACTGAGATTGACGTGGATTTTGTCCGTAAGGCAGTGCGGTCAATTGGGCGGATTGCGATTAAAATTGAGCTGGCTGCAGACAGATGCGTACGGGCGCTGATGGATCTGATCCAGACCAAGGTCAACTACGTGGTGCAGGAGGCAATTGTCGTTATCCGGGATGTATTTCGGAAGTACCCGAATCGATATGAGGCAATTATTGGCACGCTGTGTCAAAATCTCGATACGCTGGACGAGCCAGAGGCGCGCGCAGCGATGGTATGGATCATCGGACAGTATGCGGATCGGATCGACAACTCGGACGAGGTGCTGGGGAAGTTTCTGGAGACATTCTTGGACGACCCGGCGGAGGTGCAACTGGCGTTGCTTACAGCCATAGTGAAGCTGTTTATTATGCGACCTACGGCGGGCCAGGATCTTGTGCCAAAAGTGCTTAAATGGGCAACTGAGGAGATTGACAGTCCAGATATTCGCGATCGCGGGTTTATCTACTGGCGGCTGTTGTCGACCGACCCGGAGATGGCGCGTACGGTTGTGCTTTCCGAAAAGCCCGAGATCTCAGCAGAGGGCGAGCGGCTTGAAATGCCGTTGCTGGAGGAGCTTTTGCTACAGGTTGGCAGTCTCTCGTCGATTTATCGCAAGCCGCCGTCGTCTTTTATTCCATTTGCCAAAAAGCGCGTGCTCGGTCAGTCGCCGGCGCTTTCGCGACTGACCATTGCGCCACCACCGGTGTCGCGGCTGCCGCGGACAAACACCGTACCAATGGGCCAGGTCGCTACAAAGCACCAGAGTGGAAGCAGCGGCCAAGCCGACTCGCAGCAATCGGCGCTGCCTCGGAGCAACAGCGAGCAGATGAGCTCTTCAATGCTTGATGTCACCAACCAGGCGGCGGCGGGACTGAGCAACCCGTATCTCAGTGACGTCACACCCGGGTTTATGCCTAACAACGATGCCGTGCTGATTGACCTGATGTCCATGGATTACGACGACGACCCTGGTGCAAGCAATATGGCAGTAAACTCTGGCGGCATGCTTGGCTTTAATGGAAACTTTGGCTCCTCCGGCATGAACATACCTAACATGGATATGTCCTTCAACAATAACAGCAAAGGCGGCAGCACCAAAGACATTGGCGCAGGCAGTCAGACCAACGCACCCTTCTCTGTTGCTGGCGCTGCACCAACTAGTGTAAGCGCGGCGCCTGACTCGCAAATGTTCAACAGCGCGTTTGATGCTGCGGGGCTCGATGCACTGAGCAACATGCCTACTTCGGCATCGTCACTGTCAGCTGTGCGGGCAACTAGCAATCGGTCTCCGGTTCCAGACCTTATGCGACAGTTTACATCTTCGTTTGAGCTGTCGGCTCTGGGATCCACGGCTTCTGGAAACAGCTCGCAGCAGGCGGATTCCCACCACCAGCAACAGCTGTTTTCACCACCTGGCTCTACTCCCACAAGTTTATCCCCGTTCGGCCCCTCAGCGTTTCCCACTGCTCTTTCCTCTAAATCCAACACGTATCCGGCTGGCAACTCTGGCAACAACACCGGCAACATTTTTGACGTCTCGAGCTCCTTTGCTACACCCACCTCTGCAAATTCGCTGCTTAATTCGAACAGTTTTGCTGCTGTATCTGGCACTACTTCTGGCACAGCGTTGGACTTTTTGCTACCAACAACCACAACAACAACAACA
>JANBTM010000101.1:0-17955 GCA_027578695.1 Coemansia sp. RSA 1365 | reverse complement strand
GTCATTAATTCAGCAGGAGGTGAATGACTTGGCCACCAAGATGTACAACACGGGAATGCTGAATAGTTTTGGAACACAAACTACAGGCAGTAGTGGGGCTGTAGCGATATCTTCTTCTTCAGCGCCTTATGTACCTGCTCGGCGGGTGTTGTTAGACGCACAGCAGACGCAGGGACTCGAGATACTGGGCACGTTTGCGCGGCGACAAGGGCAGATTCAGATGGATCTGTCGCTGACTAATAGGAATAATATGGCAATTGGAGACTTTGCGATCCAGTTCAACAAGAATACGTTTGGGATTATGCCTGGAGCGCCGCTAGCATTGGGGACGCTTGGGGCGATGTGCTCAATGGAGGTCAGTATTCCCTTGGCGGTGGGTGGGCCATCGATGGTTATGCAGCCGCTGACCAACATACAAATAGCATTCAAGTGCACCATGGGTATATTCTACTTTCAGACGCAATTTTCTCTGCATATTTTGCTAGATGAGAACGGTCAGAGCGACCAGGGCACGTTTTTACGGATGTGGAAGGCGGTTCCGGAGACTATGCAGGGCTCACATACCATGCAGAGTCTTCGGTTTACATCTATGGAAGATATGCGTGACAAACTCAATATGAACAATGTGTTTACAGTGGCCCAAAGATCTATTGCTGGAGCCACACACTTTTATACAAGTAGCAAGCTGTGCGATGGCACAATATTTTACTCGGAGATTAAGGTCTCGGAAGATTTCCGCGCGGCAGTTATTACCACAAAGTCAAACAATGTGCAAGCTATTGCGCTGTACCAAGAGGCGATTAATGGCATTTGCACAGCCATGTAGACAGCCAACTTTACCTTTTTATTCTTGTTTTAATGCTATTATATATTTTACAAGTAAGCTTGTATTTTTTTGGATTTTGTTTACAGTTACAGACTGATATTAAATTTTTTATGATTGAAGCTGGCTTTTTTTTTTTTGTTGTTGTTAAAGACAATCATGAAAATGTGTAGAAAAAAGTGATGAAAAGCCATAGAAAAAAGTAAGGAGAAAATGACTCAACGTAACTTGAAATTTTCAATATCCTCAAGTGCTTTACGTTCAAACACACCAAGCTCAGGCAGAAGTTCCGTATCAATGGGAGTTAACATGACAGAAATAACTGGATGATTAGGGTCCAAGAATCTGCGCAAATGTTCTTTATATACTTTTCGCAAATGTTCTTGGGTAACAGCCGAAAGATGAACATTGCGCCAAAGATTCTGACGTCTGACAGAGCCAAATCCGTATATTCCGCTGTTGATAGAAGTAGACAGGATATTTTCAGAAGTGGCCTGAGCAGCTGTGCTCTGATATACAATAGTAGAACGTGTCATAGCAATCTCAAAGTTACTGACATAGTTGGACCAATTTTGATCCAAATCCTCGACTAATCTACGCATTTCCAGAATAGCTCTGGAAACATCCGATGCTCTATTACAAACAAAAGCCAACTGCCCTGTCCACATATTTATAGTAAAATGCGCACCATATGCATAACCCTTTCCACGAACTGCATTGTATAATGGACCATCAGTGCGATGAAGTAACTCCACTAGCATCCTCAATGCATAATAATCCAAAGCAGGAAGTGTGCTTAGTTCTTTTTCAAAGTTTTCCAAACTGCTCGGTGCCATACACAAACCACATTCAAGACATATTGAAGTATATGATGCCTGTAACGCCTTCATTGGAATATGGATCTGAAGCGGTGCATCCAGATTTGGCAGACGAGATTCGTGTGGCATAGGGAAAGGTCCACTCTTAGATGATGACTGTGATAGTATAAGATCCTTTTGTTTGTCTAAATATCCAGTAACACAGGCACGCCATTCGCGAGCAAAGCAATCGACGTATTTCTGGCAGTCTTTGCCAGCTGGAATACCCAATGACAAGAAACCACCAATGCCTTGGATCAAAGTATGTTTGATTTCGTCCAATTTGTTTGCTACAGCAGCATGGCAACCCTTCTTAGACTCGCTAATAATCTGTTTGAGCACACGCTCCTGCTCTACCAAACCAATGTGCGTCTCAATCCAACGGGGCTTTCCAGGCTGTTGTTCCTTAGAAGAGAGTCGAGTAACCACTGCACTTAGCACCACCTCACCATCACGCTTAGTTTTATACAGATCACTAAGGAGGTGCTGAGCCACGGAAACAATACGTTCAGCAGTGAACTCTGCAAACACAAACGCCTGCAATAACCAACGAACTGTAGTGTCAAAGTTTACCTCAGGCAAACGCATGGTTATTGCATAAAGTTCGTCGACCCAACTGTAAGCAAAATTCTCCATGGAAATTCCCACACTGTCTTCGCGAGAACATGTCAGATCAGCCAGTCGACGATCCAGCATCGCATAGTCAATCCGACGCTCTGCTGTCAGAGGATCAGTATCTGTATCGTAGACCATACCGGCAGGAAGCACAAAATCTGTGCTAAGCATCAGCCCATGGAAAAGCAGAACATATGGACGCAGCTCCTCAGTGAGTGCACCCATTGGGAGATGCAGTCGGATATCGGGAAAGTCCGTTTCGGATTGTATTACTTGGACCAATTCCACAGGTCCCAGCTGTGTTGGTGGCGTGACAAGTTCCATCGTGTGTGGCAGTTGCGAAGTCTTCGAGGGATCAGCCATCGGAATGGTGCGTTTCAGCTCCTCAGAAAGGTCGAATTTGTTTGCCTCAACAGCCTGCGCAATCAACTTCCTGTGCGCCTCCTTGTCTTTAATTTTCGCGGCATTTTCCTTTTCAACTTCCCTGCGCTCACTCTCAAGTTGCAAAGCAAGCTTCGGACCCGGCACCATCACCACATGGTAAGCGGTGCCATCAAGAAGCCAATTCTTCAGCAGCTCAAGCCAAAAGCCAATTGGTTTGCAAGCAAGCTCCGAAACAATATCAAAGATGTTCGCGCGTGATCCAATCGTGAATTTTCCAGCGTGTCCAGGAGAAAAGTGTGAGGCGACAATGTCCCAGCAGAGAAACTCCTGAATGGTCTCGTCAGGCTGATCTTCAATTCGCAGCGCCAGTTTCTGGCTAAACTGCTGGGCTGCCTTCTCCAAAGCATGTTCGTCACCATCAAACCGCGTGTCATAGATGCGCTGCAGCTCCTTCATAAGCAAACCCTTAAAGTAATCTTCCTCGAATAAATGCGGAATATCCGGATCGTTATCCTCTTCCGCTCCTGTATCCTCGTTTTCACTGCCAGTCTCGTATTCCGAGCCACTCTCATCGTCGTCCGACTCAAAGCCGCCGACATCTTCTTCACCACCATTGAAGGGTACACCGCCAAATGAGAGAAACAGCGTGCTTGGGATTGAGGGCTTGGCATCGTAGCTGACGTAGCTTGCCAGAGGTGACGTCCGCTCAACAAAGCGCTGACTTAGCGGGCTTGACATGTCCTCGGAAAGATAAGCCAGAAGAATATTTAACGCAGTAAGCGTCTCAACATCTTCGCTTGGTGGTCCACGCCATCCAAACTTTACCGATCCCATATCAGCATCAGCAGCAGGAAACGGCACATGTTTTGACTGAGGCTGACCAGAAGATGGCGGAGAGCAATCAGTCTGCGAGCGCGAATCGCGACCATTTGATTTAATAATGTCAGCGGGTATTTTCTGCAAAACCTCATGCTCAAAGTCATCACTGAAAGGACCAGTCAATACCACAGTGAGGTTATTTGCGTCGTAAAACTGACGATGATACTCAATAATCTCCTGATTACTGAGTTTTGCAATCTCAGGCGTTAATCCACCGTAAGAGCAACCATAGATAGACTGGTCCGAAAACAACATGCGCACAAGATGAAATTCACTTAACTCCATCTCCTCGTTTTCCAAAGAAACAATCTCGCTAAATACAACGCCATTTTCCTTGCCGTTTTCATCGTAATGATACACTTCAGTGATGAATTGATCCTCTCGTAATAACGGACTCAATAAATGATCCAAATATACCGGCAACACATTACCCAATGCCTCTTCACTCGCTGCTGTCACAGTATAGCATGTACAATCCTCGTATGTCCAAGCATTCGTACCCTGCGAAAAATTACAATTGGCCAATGCATCCAGATAACCCCGCTGAGGATACCTAGCTGATCCGCAGAAAACCAAATGTTCCAGCGTGTGTGGCAATCCTTTGTCGTTGTTAGCTGCTGTAGGCACGTAGATTCCCAGAGAAAACAGAGGTTGTGGCGTATTGCACACTACTACACGCAGACTAGACGAGGAATGCCGAAACACTTGCGTACGGAACCCACTCTTGCTTGATGGTCCCTTCTGGTATACCAACTCATCCTCCTTGACAAAAAGTGCGCTGCCACTTGTTGAAGCCATCCCTGTATTATAAAAGTGTAACTGCAATTCAACTTATCTTTAACAAAGTAGGAAGGGTAGAAGAGAAAGGCAAACAGTGACCCTTTTTCTCCCCCATTTCTCAAGCCCACGTCATCCAGAATCACAGATCAACACATGTCACGTGATTGCAACAAGGTTACTGCCAAACATAAACATTTGCAACATCAGAAATAAACAATTGTAATGGCAATACTAGTTCACAATTGAAATTTTCGAAATAAAAACACGCCAATAAAAAAAAACACTAAATAAGTGGAAAGTGATGGATTCTAGCTCTTGCTCCCTGCATCTTCAAATCGCAAGAAAAAAAAAGTGACACTTGTTTTGACAAGCCGTTCTTGTTCCCCTGCATCACTTTTCTCACAGTTGAACCTGGGATGGTCCGCGTACAAGCAAAGTGTTTAAAACTCTGCCTTTTCAGCCTGTGCAGACTTTTGTTGCTTACCCTGCTGTTGCGACCGTTGGTGATTATGATTAACATGTTTTGTAAATTCGTTATTCGATGTGTTGCTCCACTGCTGCTGTGTGCGATCATGCGCACAATTGTTGTTATTGCGATAGCGGCTTGGGCTGGTCTGCTTTGTTGACGAAAAATAATGCATCATGCTATCAAACGAATCCTGGCCGCCCACATTGTTACGCAGAGTATTGCCACCAGCATTGTACTGATAATTATCATAATACTGGTGCGCATACTCCTGGCTATAGTCGTCTGAAAATGGCAGATACTGAGTATCTAAGTGTTCAGCACCCTCTTGGAACGACATGGCACCACCATAATAAGCTGGTGGAAAATCCGCCGCCCTAGATGGTGCACTCACCATAAAAACATCCTCCGAGGCCCTGCGCAACGGCGTATATTGCTTTAGACGCTGTTTATGCAGATGTCTGCCTTCAGTGTTGTATTGCAAAGACTGCGAGTAACCCTGAGAATTTGCACTGCTAGCTCTGCGGTGATATGTTCGACACGACTGTGTACGGCAATTTAGCTGCTTCTGCGGCTGAGCATTGGTGTATCCGGTAGAATATCTAGTTGATATATCCCCAATATCGCTCTGCGAACTAGTTGGCTGCGGCGGCAACACAGACTCCCGCTGCTGCTGTTGCTGGTTAATCAGCTCCTGTGGGCGCTGGTATACCTCGCAAATATGGTCATACGAGCCGCCTTCACGCAGAATTATAAAAGCACGCTGAAACTCGCGGCGGATACCCTCAACAGCAATAGTATTGGCACTATGGCCAAGATTCAACCATGTCGAAAACGGTTCTTCAATGCAGAATATGCGCGAGGGGCGCCCAGTATCCCAGCCCTTCTGTGCCTTGGTCAGATAGCAACCATTGCGTAGTGAGACCACCTGAGTGCGATAGTCAAATTCATAGGCGTAGGTACGGAAGAATGAGTACAATAGAAAGCCCAGTGACTCCGAGTTGTCACGACCAAACTCACGCAACTGTCCGATGTTGTCGTTGAAAGATAGATCAACCTCTCCCAACGCCATGCATTTTTCAGCGTTGAGGGAATGCGCCCGAGGATGCAGCACAGGCAGAATCGGCGGATTACGCGTCTGTAAGAAGTGAATAGCCAGATTGACCCACGTGTACGAAGACAAAGTGCCACCAAAGGCTGCATCATTGATATCGCGACACTTTGTCCAGTGCTTAATCGCCAGTACAAACGGCCGCACACGACCGTCCACTGCCACAAACGTCTGCAGCATCCGCGTGTTGTGCAGCGCAATAGTGTTGTTGACATTAATGTCCGACGCTATGCGTAGCTCCGGATCCCATATCTTAACTATTGGTACACGAGCCCGCGGAATACAATAGGTGCGCATGTTGTGCTTCCGCAGCACCTTATTGAGTAAAAATATATCCTCCAGTTCGCGGTGTTCTGTCGTCAGACATATGTCCACATCACTACGCGATGTACCTAGTCCATTGACTGATGATCCAAACACATGTATGTCTACTTCCCATCCTGGAAACTCTGTCACCAGTATTGTAGCAAACTTTTCAATAAATGTCCGCTTCACTTCAATGCTGTCTGCTGAAGGAAACAGTCGCGTCTCGTAAGTGTGCAGAATTTGTGCCGTCAGCGACTTCTCCAACCCTGTTGCCAGTGCTACGCGCCCGCTGACCTCGCTGATCCACATTGCCTGTGAAAATCCTAAAGCATAGTCGTCCACGCTGTTGGGACCACTTCCATCCCATGTGCCGCAGCGTGAACTCCCACTATGTGTGCTCGCCTTTCTACCATGACCGCGTAACCACTCGCTGTTACTCACAGTACTGCTGGTCGAAGACACATCGCTGGCTGCTGATGGCGTCTGGCGCTGCTTTCGCTGGCTGGCTGAGTGTCCCCGCTGCCTTGACTGCGATCGTGTATGTTGTTGAGTAGAATCACGCGAAGATGTGGCTGGGTATCGTTCCTGTGTCGCAGGCAGCTTTTCCTTCGTCTGGCGAATCTGGGGTGCGGTTGCTCGCCCAGAAGTTGCTGACTTGCTGCGCTGCCCTTTGGCCTTTAGGCTAGCTGGTTTGTTCACGGCCGCAGTAGCGCCTCCATCTGAACAGTGCAGCTTGCCTTTTTTATTCGTCTTCAATTCATCCACAGAACCTTCTGTCGTTGGTGCCTTGCTGCTGTGGCTACCGGTTGTAGGTGAATATAAGCATGATGACTGCTGTAGTTTTTGTCGTTGTGGTTTACTCTGCTGCTGTTGAGATGTTAGCGATTCCGAGAGATTGAGGTCTATATCTGCTGGTTGGGTTGTCGGACTGGTATGAGTGCTGTTATTGCGTGTCTCCGGAGGCGATAGACCGGCTACGCCCATCTGTTCCTGCTCCGTCGTCGCTGGGTCAATAAAAAAAGCCTGCGCGTCAATATCAATTCCAAGCGTGCTGCTCGACTTCGAAGCTGGCAAAAACTGTAAAAGATCCGAACTGTTCAATGGTGTTGGACACTGTACTGTCTCAGAGTCGTGTTCTAACACTACCTTGGGCATTCGAGATGAATAAAGAAAGAGAAGTCCACAAACGTGACAATAGATCAACTGCGCTTAAAACACAAGGCCGCTTTGCCTAAATATCTTTCTGAGAAAAAAGAAAAAAAAAAAGGGCCAAGAACTCACAAAGATTAGAAGTCTCACAACGGACTTGCAAAGTTCGTTTTAAGCTTCGGCGCAGCCCTATGTCTAAGGGTGTTTCTAACCAGTTTACTTGTTGCACAAGATGGACGTTTTGTTTAAGCAAAAAAATAGTGCAGTTTTTTTTTCACAATAAGAAGGTGTTAGATGTTCGAGTTTGGCTTGTGTGTGTGCAAATAGTACGGATAATGTTCTAAAAAAAATATATAGGATCAAACTTTTTTACCTTGGAAAAGAAATAAGGGAGGAGAAAGAGATGCGTACCGACTCTGGTGTTAAAAAGCTAAAAGTGAGCTTTCCACAAAAAAAAAGCAGTTTCTGCAGCTCGGATGTGGTTTGCAGATGCAGATACCAAGTTAGTCGTAAACAGTGTGCGTCCCGTTAAAAGTGTGTTTTCTGATCTGTTCAGCTCTAAGAGTTGGTTGTTATAACCTCTTTTTTTCTCTTTTGCTTTTTTTTTCAATCGACTGTGGTTACCAAAAATAGATGTAGAATAATATGTAAAAAAAATGGTGGCGGGGGAGTTCGTAGAAAATACTAAAAATACTTGTTGCCCGATGAATTCAGCGAAAAAGTGGAAAAAAAAAAAGTCTAAGAGACAAATGCCAGTATTTATGAATAAAAGTGTGGAAAATAGCTATTGGAGAACAAAGAAGGGTGAATGGTAGAACTGTGTCGAAGCCGGTGCATTCAAGCTGCTGCTGCTTCTCGAGACTTTCCTTTTCTCTTTGCAGGCTGAGAAGTCCCAGCAACCCACCGATCATTTTGGACACAAAAGCCCGATCAAAGAATTGCCATCATTTCCGCTATGCACACTGATGTAAGCACAGCAGACTCTGTAACATTAGCCTTCGTGACATCTACGTCACCACAGGGTTGTTAGATGCTGGTCAGTACAAAACAAACAAAAAGGCATTTTTTGCCACTAAAATGGCCTCACATTTCTCAGTAACTACGTACACAATTTCGTCTTTTTTACAAGCCGATGACACTCCCTCATCCCCCTCCCCTCCCTGCACAATTGGCCCTGACTAGATTCATGACTCTGGATTCTCACATTGAACCACCCACACTAAAGAATCTGGGTTTGACGCAACCTTTTCCGCAGTTCTGAATCAATCTATTCTAAATGCCATGTCAATCTGCAGATTTCAATTATCTCAAATGCAAGCAAAAAGCCACCTTCTGCCTGTCTGATTCAAACCACCAAATTGTGCATGGTCCCCTCATGCAGCGCGGGGAGGCGCACGGCCCAGCATATCCCTCTCATTGGTTCTTTCTACTCTACCAAAATACAAAAGTCCAGCTGACGCTATATCAGCTAAGCCTTTGCAGTCACTCTGCTACAGCGTTGGCAGAGACTCCCCTCGTGGGTTGAGTGGAAGTTCCAACAGCGGGGACACTTGTGAAGCAAAGAGCGTCGACATACAATGCGTACAGTGGTCTCGCTTCCAAGGGCTTGCACGCTGTCCTCCTCCATAAACATCACTGACGGTTGTAACATACCCGATGCCTCATGTACATTCACCTTCGAGGTCACGCACACCTGACGGAGATCGTCCTCTACATATTAAGCAATTTATACAAAGAAAAGCAACCATATTTATAACTTTCCACACACACACAAACAAACAAACATTTTGTTCATATTGCACTTGTTTATAATGTGTCCACAGCGTCAATCATATTGAAACATGTGCCAACATGTTATGACGAATATAACTTACCACTCTTTATTAATAGTTGGCCAAGTTTCGAGTCCAGCGGCAGGTAAATGTCCAATTCCGCCTCTAGTGAGCTACCAATTTTCTTTTCCAACCGCATTGCCTCAATAGTTTTGTTAGCTAATGCGCGAATCTTCCGCAGTGCCATCCAGTCTTCCGCTAGAATCGGATTGTTCCACGATGCGTCTGTCTGGTCCCACGATTCTTGAAACACACTGGTGGTATTTTTTCCATGTAGCTTGCGAATTGGTTCAAAAAACTCCCAAACTTCTTCAGCAAGATGACAGGTCACTGGAGCCAACGTCGTCGTGTAGTTTATCAGAATATGAAACAATGCAGACTGCGTTGAACGCCTCTGCAGATCTTCCGTACTGCAGGCGTAGAGCCGATCTTTGCTGATGTCAAAGTAGAATGCTGATAGTGCGGTGTTGGTAAAATTGCTCACTGCCTGCATTGCGCGGAAAAACTCGAAGCTGTCAAATGCTACTCGTGCATTCTGCTTAAAGTGGTATAATTCGTGTAGAATATACCGGTCAATACTCTGCATATTTTCATATGGCACTGTCATATTAGCGTCAAATCCATCAAGATTACCAAGCATAAACCGCATAGTTCCTCGGATCTTGCGGATGGTATCGCTAAATCCAGAAAATATTGTCGGTCCAAAACTAACATCGTGTGTGTAGTCTGTAGAACCAACCAACAATCGCAAAAGGTCGACTCCATACGCAGGCTCTTTTTTCTTATCTTTGCCGCCGTTGATTACAAGTCCTGGTTCCAGTGTGTTTCCAATCGACTTTGACATTTTGCGTCCATGTTCATCAAGTGTAAATCCATGTGTCACTAGTGCTTTATATGGCGCTATCCCACGTACTGCATTGGATGTAAGTAGCGATGACTGGAACCATCCACGGTGTTGGTCACTTCCTTCCAAATACACATCTGCTCTTCTATCCTTGATCTCGGCTTTGTCTTTCAAAAACCGCCACGAGCTGCCACTGTCAAACCATACGTCCATTGTATCGGTTCCTTTGATATATGTCTGACCATCTCTGCGGGTTTCAGGTGGTAGCAATTCCTCTACTGGAAGCCTCCACCAAGCGTCGGAACCACCCTGCGTGCGGAATACGTGGATAACATGATCAATGCTCGCCTCTGTAAGCAGCATCTCACCGTTCTTTGCGTTATAGAAAACTGGAATGGGTACACCCCACACGCGCTGGCGCGATATGCACCATTCACTCCTTCCTAACACAAATGCCCGTAATCGACGTCTTCCGGATTCAGGCATCATAACAACATCCTTGATCGACTCACATGCGCCATCCTTCAGATTCTCAACGTTTGCAAACCATTGTGGTGTGGCACGCTGGATAATAGGCAGCTTTGACCGCCAGTCATAGGGATAGCTGTGCGTGAATTTCTGCTGAAAAAGCAGCTGCCCTGTTGACGTTAGCATTTCAATGACTGCAGATGTGCCCTCTCCAAGGACCTCCTTTCCTGCCAATTCCGGCCCAGCGTCATCGGTAAAACGACCGTAATCATCCACAGGCGAGTACGCGTCAATTCCGTGTGACAATCCAAACTCATAGTCCTCCTTTCCATGTCCAGGTGCCGAATGCACCAGCCCAGTCCCTGAATCGCTAGTTACATAGTCTGCAAGTAATATCCGACATTCTTTGCCACGAAGCGTGCTATTGTATGTAAGTCCTTCCAGCTCTTTTCCGATAAAGGAGCCGATAATCTTGATATCTGCTCCATTGGGTAGTATGTCCGAAATAATTTCCAGGCGAGTCTTTCCGACAAGCAGCTGGGTGCCATCAGCACAGACATCACCACCATTGGTGATCCGAATCAGCACATACTCCAACTCCGGATGAACTGCAATAGCGCTATTCGCAGGCAAAGTCCACGGAGTTGTAGTCCATATCAGTGCACAGACGCTTCCCTCTACGCCAAGCTTTGTGACTGACTCATTGGTAAGCGGCATCTTAACATATACGCTTGTGCTGACATGATCGTCGTTATATTCGAGCTCTGCTTCGGCCAAGGCAGTTCGCGAAGACGGAGACCAATAAACCGGTTTGTTTTGTCGATATATGTAACCGCGCATCACCATTGTTTTAAATACTTCTAGCTGACTTGCCTCGTATGCAGGATCAATAGTGAGATATGGATTCGCCCAGTCGCCCATCACTGCATACTCTCTAAACCCTTTTGTCTGCTTTTCTATTGCCTTCAGAGCAAAGTTCCGTGCCAATTTACGGATCTCCATAGGATCAAGTAGTTCATGGTCACGCTGCTTCAATGTTGCAAGAGCCTTTTGCTCGATTGGTAGACCGTGTCCATCAAATCCTGGAATAAACAGTACACGTTTTCCTTGCATAACCTGGTATCGATTGACAATATCCTTCAGAACCTTGTTCATAAAGTGTCCAATGTGCAGGTCACCATTTGCATATGGTGGACCATCATGAAGAATAAACTGTGGACCATGGTTGTGTTCCAACTGCCATTTATATAAAGTATCAGTACACCGTTCGCGAAACTGCTTTTCTCGTCTAGCCGCGTCAGCACGCAATGGAAAAGTTGTTCGTGGCAACTTTAGCGTATGCGAATACGGATTCTTTTCTTTCTTTGAGTCCCTGGTTTCTGTGGCATAGGTCTGTGCGCTTAAGAACGGTACACGTCGCTGAACTACGCGTCCAGAAACCCGGTTTGTCGAATTCAACGCGCCTAGCCGAAGGGCTGCAAGCGCCTGATTCATGTTTGCTGGAATTCGCACCGACCCTGACGACGTTAGTCCTTAAAGATAAGATATTGAGCAATGAAGATGAAGCCGATCCAGTTGCGATACTGGGTTGTGCTTGTTTTGCTGTGCTTGATAGCAGAACACTTTAATAACACGTGATTTGATTTTAATCCAGGAATAATATTGTTTAACCCATTGTTCATTTAGAAGCAGCCGCTTACACTTGAGCTGGTTCTGATCCCTGTAAAGCCTGGGCAGAACAAACTATTTAGACCACCTGCTGGCAGTTCAATTACAAACAAGTGGCAGTTATTTTAAAGCAGCAATGGATGTTCTAAAATTTTTTGTATTGTTTAAAGGTCGAATAAATGGAAAATTTAATTATACAAACACTCTCATGCCCTGCACAATGACAAAAAGCGCACAGCGCTATTAGCATAAAAGTTATTTTGAAGACTAGGCTAACTTTTAGAATTTAGTATGCCTAAAACAACCAAACATTTTGGTTATTGCGACAGAGTCAATTTTTCTTTTGTTAGGCCGACATTGTAGTAAAACATTTATGACTTTTACGGTCGGTGCACTAGTAGTCGCAGTTAGTTCCTATGCGACAAATAGGACAGGTGCACATGCGGTACACACGCACAGAACCTTGTGATATTGAGCCGGTAGAATATATGGTTTGATACTCTAGAGAACCTGTTTTCAAGGCGTTCAGAATAATCATTATTTTGGATCCTTATTTTAAAGAATAAATATGTCTGGTGCTTTTAATAAGCAAAATGTAAGTGTAACCAAGCTATAAAAATAAAGAATCTATGGTCAGTGGTTTTTTTTAATGCAGTTAAGCTTGACGCCAGTTGGGAGGGCTTTTATAGTAAAACATTTGTTGCATTGAACTGAATACTTTGACCACCGGCATATAACCAATGCACCAGAGTTTGAGCTAACGCAGATAAATGCTGTTGCTTTTTTTTTGCACAAGCATAAAGCGTAAGAATTATCCGACGCTTTTTCCCCCTCCCTACTCCCCTCAATTGTCCTACAGCAGAAAACAATCAAGCAGGCTACCCTTGTACAAAAAACGTGCAGAAAGGACAGATAAGGTCAACCCAACCGTGGGTTCATTAATGTCATTATTGCTTCAAAAGGAATTAAAGTTGAAGAGCGGGGATCGGATATGTGGCTTAGATTAGGTCAAAGTAGTCAAATAGTGTTGTTTACAGCTCAATTAACGTCACTGGCACCATTTTTAAGTTACTCATATTACTAGCAATCCCCCGTTTTTTTTTGTCTACAACTCCGTCATCCCTTATTGCCAAAAGTCGACCTTGTAAGATTTATTAAAGAGGAGTAGTAGCAAAATTCAAAGCATATGTGACATACACTTCAACGTCACATCTTCTCACAGGTCGATATAGCAGTAAAATTAGAAGAAGAAAAACGACAAGTTTTGAGTTTAATTTTCATACAGAGTCTATTCTTCTATAACTACGTCAGAAAAGTATACTAAGAGCAAAATCGAGGTAAACCATTACAAATCTGTTACCAATAATTCTGTTTTGTCATTCGCAACCAAACTACGCAATTAAGTTGCGTTGCTGGTTAACAGCTTGTATTCCAACGGTTGTTTTGTCCCTCATTTGTTCGTATCCGAGTATATTATTCTTAATGTTCATTATACGATGGCATCAAGAATTAATAACAGCGCGGGTTCTCTGCATTTCAACCCCAAACTGTTAAAGGCCTTTTGTTAGACTTGCTTTGGGTCAGCAAAAGTAGTGGGCGATTTAAGAAAAGAATATTCCAGCAGTCATCTCCCCCGGCTATCACAACCCTATTCTTCATTGAATATCATTTAATGTCATCAAAGGCCCGAAAATTTAATTGCTTTGCTACTGCCACACGGCTTTAACACGTTGACGTCTGATTAGATTAACTGCTTTGGTTGTTAGAACAATGTCATGCTTTATTAATTAGTAGCTAGAATTTATTACAGCTCAACATTAATTCTAATGAAGATGCTTACCAGTTCTAATTAATAAAAATGTTCAATGAATTCTATAGTTAGCACTGGGTCACTTGTGCCAATGTACTTTCAAACACGTTAGTTTACCAAAAAGTGCTTACTGCTCTTGTTATTATATTGACGTAACTTTCCTTAAGCGGTTTCCCAAGAAAAAAACCGCAGAGAAAGTCTTGAAATGAAGATTAGAAAAAGTGCTTCACAATTAGTAGTTATCTTGCTTTTCGTTTAACTGGCGACAATGTAGTCATTGTTTCCGATGCTACATCAGCTAAACTGCAGTATTCAGATTCAGCAGAAATAAAAGCCAAGTAGACTCAAACAAAAAAAAAACAATATAGATACATGACATTAAGAAGTGTAAAACGATGGGTTTCGATGTTGTCACAAGCATATACACCATTCGCAAATAACACAGAATTATTCAAGAAAACAATACAGATGCATTTAAAGACAGTGCATTTGTTACCAACAGATTACATTTCAGTAGCCTACGCGTCCTTGAAGCTGAGATAACTCATCTGACGTACAATGCTGCACATGTCAAATGGCAGCCGGCCACGCGCCCACACATATTCGAAAATCCTACAAACATTACACATAGTCTTGTGCAAAAGAAAACAACAACCGACCAACCAGCAAACATGCACAGAACACAAAAAAAAAAAAACCGGCCATTTCCAGCCCAGAAAATAGTCACGCGCTCAATAAGCTGGCCAGATACAATATGTAAAACACACTATATGAGTGGGGGTGATACTAATTGCAAAAAAAAAAAAGCTCCATACAAGTGACATTGCGTCATCCACAACAAACCATAGGCAGTAAAAAACGACATGGATCAATGCAAACTCTATTTCATTCTGGTCATCTACATTACCTGATTGCGAGCTCCGAGTTTTGTCGTGCCGTTGAGGAAAGATAGTTGCCAATCGCCCCGAGAGTCCCATCAGATGGTGAATTTTGCAACACTGTGTAAAGCACAAAGTTGATATATGCAAAACATGTCGGTGATCGATGAAGTGCCTTGTCATTGGTAGCACCACCACCCAAGTCGTGGTGCATCTCTACAATGTCCCTTGTTACAAGTGACCGCTGTGTCATACATAGTCTAAACAAAACCGCCCATATCTGCGCCCTGGCCCCCAAATGAACTGCCGAAATTTGCTCCAAACCAAAGCGCAACCACAGCAGTGCAGACTCGACCGACTGCTTAACAGAGGTGGCACCACCAACTAAACAGCAGCTCGCATAAAGTAGTTCAAACAGCGCAAGATTGGTCCACACTCCAGCGCTTTCATGAATTTGCTTATGAAAGGCATTCAACGTGGTATCGTGATCCATATTCTGTGATAGTACACGCAATGATATTGGCGGATATGCGCTTGTGTATCCAATAATCCGGTAGTACAGGGCTCTAGCATCTGCAATTTTCTGTCTCACAGTCTCGTCATCGTCAGTGTCCACGCCAACCTCGTCATCCGTGTTTTTCGCATGACGCTCGCAAAAAGATTTTAGTCCCGTGACATCTACACCCGCACCCTCTGCAACATGGACAGCATGCATCCACAACATAGCCGCCGCATCTGCTACTTCGTCGCCATTACCAGGAAATGTGCCCTTGCATAGCGCTTGTGACACAAGCAAAAACTTATATACACCCATGGAAGTCATTTCATCCACCGCGCACCGGATATCCGAGCTGCCTGCTTTAGCAACCCGAATGCGCCAGAATATTTGCTCGCAGTCTATTTGATGAGATTCCAAAGCCTTCGGATGCTCGCGTCGTAGCAATACAAGTGATGTGTTAATGGATGCTAAACACAAGGTCCTGGAGGATACAAGCGACTGTGTATTAAAGTTGCTCGACCAATCCGGTTCATTAAGCTTATTTAGAACTTGAAGCACTCCACCAAATAGCTTACACAATATCGACGCCATGTACGACTTTAGTGAGCCATGTCCAGCAGTACCTGGAGATTTGCTTCCTGTAATTTTGTCCAGATCAATATAGTATGTCGCTTGGTAGTCAGTTGGAGCCTGTAGCATTGTGTATATTTGGAGGGAGACCATGCGCGGTATAAACTCTGTTTTAATGAAGGCGCCCACAAACACTTGGCCAACAAGGAGAAGATGTTGAGGAAGCAGCAGCTTGGCAAGCGTCCACTCGGTACAGTCCCATGCAGTAATAAACGTCTTTTTGTATCCATTTCCCATCGTAGCTGTGCGCATAGTCGATATCTCACGGAATAAAATCGAGTTGGAATCCGCACATAAACATGCACACATGTGTGCCAATAGTTGCGGTTTTAGCTGCTCAGATGTCGGCATATCCTCCTGGCGCCTTGATGCTGCGCCGATAATGTCCAGAATCCCCCATGAGCACTCCCAAAAATATATAAGCAGCTCTGCAATTGCTGCTGATATTTGTTCTGCATTCTGCGATGTCTGTGCGTTTGACAGGTTTTGTATTGCTGCTGCTGTTACGGTCGACAAGCGCATCTGCCAACTGTTCGCTACTTTGAGAGACTTTTTAGAATGAAACGCATTGTACCCACACCAGTATGCATAGCGCCTCCATAGACATACACTAGATGGATGGAGTCTAGTTGCATCCAAAAATGCAGCCAAAACATCTTCGGCCGGAGGTCGCTGCCGTGTGTAAAGTTCAAGATACAAGTCCCACAGCTCCTCAGAATCCGGCCAATCCTGTAACGCACGCTTCAACGAGAGAATAATCTTTCCCAAGCTCGCGTTGGCCTTTGTGTTCAAATATGTACAAATGTCATACACCCTTATAGGGCGCTTAAGTTTTGGCGCACCCCTCCAAAGCGCCCGTATTGCGCGCTGGTAAAACGCTCTCGCTGCATTCTGAGATCTGGGACCGGCAGTATTCCTGGAATCTGAATCCTCGCCACTTTCACGCACACCCGCATGCAATTTGGCGCCTGTAAAATCGGCATCATCGTTATCAGTATCGCTGTCTATACTAGAGCCGGAATCGCTATCTGAATCCGCACTAGACGCACATACCTCGCCATCTTCGTCACCATTATCGCCATCAACGCACGCGTCAAAGTACCTCCCGGAATGTACTGCTGATGCATCTCCTTCGCGACGTGTCTTGTAACTGGCAGGAATGCATGCGACATCATGGTTAAGAATCGGCAGAAACTGTTCGCCCTTGTTAAGAAGGCGCCCCAAAAGCTGCGCTTCCTTAATAGTAATTTCCTTGTTTAACTTACTTGCACCCAGATCCAGTTCAGCTCCAGCATCTGAAATACTGATATCGGCAAGCCCCAGCACATTGTATAGAGGGTTTTCTGGTGCAATTCCTCGCATAGGCAACATGTGCTTGTAGTAATTCCAGACAGGAAGAAGAACTCGAGCAATCTCCACATTAGGAATATCGGTATCATTATCTGCCTGAGCAAATACATCAAGCGCTTTAAAGACTTCTCGATAATACTGTTTCAGTGTACTGGACTGCTGCGCCGGTATATTAATTGCCGCCAATAGATGTTCGGTGGTCAAGTTCTCCAGATCGGATGCAGTAGGGTGTGTTGTCGAAATAGGACTGTCGTCCTTTGATGACTGAAAAGATCCATTTGTAGTGGCAATTCCACCAAGCGGCGACTCGTAACGTGCGTATTTAGCTTTATCAAGCGAAGCCTTGGCTGCAGGTGGCGCCGAGATAATCGAATAAACAGAAGTACCGGACTGTTCTGTAATAGGATCGGCATCCCATGCCTGAGCGTTGACGTTGATTGACGGGACAACAGGACTCGAAACGCCTACGCCATCGACAAGAAATAATGGCTGGAGAAGGGCGTTGTCAAAAAAAGAAACTGCCTCCTTACACCATCGCTCATATAGCCCAGCCTTGGTCCAAATCGCATTTGAAAACATATTGCGTATTTGTCCGATTCTTGTGGA
>JANBTM010000100.1:3164-36820 GCA_027578695.1 Coemansia sp. RSA 1365 | reverse complement strand
CGGCCTGTTTAGTTCTATTATCTTCATCTTACTCTTATTCATAGTTTCTATTGTTCAATACAACGCGTAGAATAGTGAATTGTGAGATTGAGATACCACGGATACTACAACACGCATATAAACATGCTTTATTCATGTGGACTGTTGTTCTGGCACTTGCTATAGGAATGACATACATCTTTTAGCATATTGATATCTGGCAATGCGTACATAGTTTATATACAGCGGGAATACGGTATATAAAAAAATAATGCAAAAAGTTGGTGTATCTTATCTGTAATTTACATTTCGTTTTTTGTCCAAGACATTGAATTTTTGTTATAATAATTTGTGCGTGGTAGTGGTATTTACACTTCCTTGATATAATTTTGTTGCGGAGGCCGGATGGCCTCCGGACATAAACCATGAGCAAAGCCAATTTGTTTGACAAAAGTGATGGTGCAATTACCCTAAGAGCATTCCTGAAGATGTGATGCATCACCCTTCAATGTGACCTAATTAAAAAGACATTGAAAGGGTGTATGCACACATCTATAAAAAAGAATTGCATGAAGTAGTTGTTTGTAGATCCCTTAAAGATATTTATTTATATTAAACTATTCTTTGAAAGCCACTTACTTGAGATAGTCACGCTCTTTTCGCAATAATTTTCTATTTAGTTTTTTATTTTTATTTTTATTTTAAAAAATCCATCCTTTTAATAATGTTTCATGAAGGCCAGCCAATGCTGTTTTGCTGATTGTTACGATCAAAATTAGACTAAAGTTACTTTTTGGAAATCTTGTAGAGACCACATTTATATGGTCTCTAATATGCTAGGATGGAGAAGTCTCGCTAGTTAGTTGTGCGAGACACTGATCGCCTCGTCCACGACAAAACATGATTCTTGATTGTTTCTAGGCAGTTGTTTTTGTGTGTTTATTAATATTCTTTTATTTGCATCGCATAGTATTGTATTAGAAACTATTTGTGTTTAATTAGCTTAAATCAGATAAGAACAATAAAATATGTCCAATCTCTCCAGAGAATGTCATATGTTAGAGGATGTTGCTCGACTAGTTATATTTTTGTTTTATTTCCTGCTCGCACATCACTAGCACTCTGACTTAATATTAACCACAGATATCACACTGTTGGGAACAAAGAATTACTATAACACACTACAAACCAGACTGCTACAAGGGATGAAGATTAATAACCTCACTACTAGAGTCACCAACTAGATGTGTAGCAATTGATGCAGCATCAGAGTCGCCTAGACAGAGAGAATCATGAATAAATGTAGCGGTGGTGTTTTTGAGCGCCCGAACAAACTGCTTGCGCATTGTAGAAGTTGCATGCTGCATCACAAGCGTAAGTTGCGTCGGGCGAGGAGCTGGAGCATCGGTGCGGCCAACCACGCCAGCTGGCGTGCCACTAGTAGTATTAGAAAAAACATCCTGAAGCTGGTTGCGGAATGGGGGTGCAAGATCAAAGGAATGCATCGGTCCACCATGCCCCACCAGTGTGCTGCTACTGGTGCTGTGCGATCCAGAAGCTGTTTTTGGGCGCTGGATAGGTGGGGGATGGGCATCGCCATTTACCAAAGCATCGGTAACAGGGTTAGGTGATGTGTTGTAATGACGTGATTGCGTGCGCTCAAGCTGAGATGGCGCAGGAACAGGGCTGGGAAACGTTGAGTGCGAAAGTGCAGCAATATGGTTTGGAATGCTGTCGCGCGAGCCAGTATTAAGGATACCACGCCGGCTTTTTGACTTTTTCTTCTTCAAGGCGGCACCAGCATAAGAAGCGTCCTGCAGTCCTGCACCGTGGCTTCTAGCGCTTGATCTACCGCGTGAATCAGCACGGTCACTAGTATCGGTGCTGGCACATTGATTACCGTTTTGAACCACATTCTGTAGCTCAGATGTAGAGTTAACGTTGGTAGGCTGCTCAGAACCAAAGGGTAGGGAGCGGCGACTGGAGGAGTCAAAGTTATTGGCCGACACAGAGTTACGGTTCAGTGAAAGAATGGTGATCAAAGTGTTTGTGCTCTCGTCAGCATTCTGGACCTCGACTTCGTCTAGCAATGCAGAGCCGTAGTATGTCCATACGGCCTCTGCGCCAACACTACCTGTGTCATCAAGCATGGCATTTGCAGGAGCCTGGGCAACAATCAGCATATCGGAGAACAGCATCAGTCGTGTTGGTAGGCGCGATATCAGCTCGCGCACAGCATACTCGGCAACAAATAACCGGGATTCCGAATAATAAAGAGGTGGACAGTGTCCAATACTGCGTAGCACCTCGGCGGTGTGGTAGATTTCTTCCTGCTTGCGGCGGCACTCATTGACAATAGTCGCAAAGTGGGTCACGTTTTTCACTGCTCGACAGAGATCGATATGATCGCTATGTACCGCTGGGGTGTGTTTAAGAATGTTCTTCAACAGCAGCGTGTATCGTGTGATACGCTGGATGGGGAGCATCAAAAGATCCTTAAGCGACTGGCGGCTTGTGCGCTTCTGGAACATGCACTCCTCATGGTAACGCAAATATGGCTTGTAATCCTGTAGTTGCTTGAGGCAGCCAACCGCTGCGCCGTAATTGCGCACATAAGCAATAAAATCTGACCAGTGACGATCGTTCGCACGAAACAGCGCGCCTATGCGCATACCGTCATCCTCTACAAGCTCAGAAGGCCGTTGGACTCGCTCATAGCTGCCCAAGGCAAAGTCCATCTCTCGATAAAAGCGGCTGGCGTGAGCGTGCAGCGCTGCAACACCATAGAAGATGACCCGCGCTGTCTGGTACGGAATGATCGGCTTAAGCGAGTTTGCTGAGGAGAACACGGGCTCCATCCACACCTTTTTTATAATGAACAAGTTGTCCACAAAATTCTTTTCTGTCATAACCAGCTCGCGTGCCGCGTGCAGACGCATCGCCGCTGGTGACTTTTTAGACTGGCGTAGCGAGTCTACAGGAGGAAGAGCAGACGGCTTCGGTGCGCAGTTTATCTGGTGTGCCAGCGCCAGTGTAGGTAGCGCTGCTGCGCCATTCTGACTAGAGCTGTCATTGGTTTTTGTGGATCCAGCGTCCATGTCGGATTCCCAAGCACCACCACTAAATCCTGGTTGCTGCAGGGGGTAGTTGCTCCCCGGAAGCTCGTCCGAGCTCGACAGGGTCCGCACAAACACGCTCGAGCGGCTCCATACGTACGTAGATGCACGTCGGATTCCAACACCAGCTAGTTTAGACCGGGCTCGAAGCGACCGGCTGCTTGACACGTCCGGCGATACCGCAGGAGAAACGCCAGTCGCCAATGGCTCGGTATCTTCTTGTGCGCATCGTTCGGTATCATATACCTTGCTAGTTGCTGACGTATCCCCTGTGGTGCTCTGCAGCTGCCGCTCTGAATCCTGTGCTGTTTCGGACTCTGTCGTTATCGCGGGAATAAAGGTAGGCGTTTTGGAGTGACTGTGTGGCAAGTAGCTTTGCGGCTCGTGTGTGACATTGGTCAGGCTATTCGACTTCGCCGCGATACCCGCAGGACCGTTGCCATGAGAAGACGCAATCAGCATGAGAAACGACTTTGCAGAGGAAATCGATGATGTACGTGGAACTGCACTTCCGCCAACCTCGCGATGCAGCGCAGACAGCGCTCTGGATGATGGACGCTCGTGAAGCGACTTTGGACGATACTGTTGCAGACCACCCTGTTCGGATACATTGCGACGGCGCAATGGAATATGGCACATGTCATTCGCTGGAGTAGCGCACAAGTGTGCGCTGCGGGAAAGCTGTGTTGTGGGAATGGTAGTGGTGTTCACAAAAAGCTCCTGGCGTTGTGTGGGTGATGCAGGAAGTGGCGATGTCGGCAGGGGTGGCAACGGCCATGAAGAATTTGTGTCGACTGCTGCTGGGAGCACCAGCTTGGGCGAGGCTGGCGGGGGAGGAGACCGGGATTGTGGTGGCGGAGACCTCGTGGCGTTCAAATTGAGGCTGTGGCGCGAGTTCTGTTCATTATACACGAGCGTCTTTGGACCCATCACATCAACGGCGGCGTCATCTTCGCTCTCGTCCACATTTTCAGGAGGCAACGCTGGAGAGTCCGACAACGAGCACGAAGTCGATGATGTTGTTGTGACGGACGCAGGCTGCGTTTCAGACGACGGCGGCTGGGGATCCTTCCACACAAGCGTAGCCCTGGTCATGCTGGGCGCGGACTCCACATCCGCGCTGCTGCTATGACTACTGCTGGTAGAGGCATGCTGCCGATTGCCAGCCAAAGCCAGTCCAGCCGACGTCTTAAGATTTTGCAGCGGCAGTGGCGCCGCATTAGCAGACAGGTTCTGATGCGAAGACGCATCGCACGATGACTCAGTGAGCACGGTAAAGTTTTCCTCCACGTGCCTGCTGAGACGACGTGTAATCTCGGCAACATCTGGGGCTGAGGATCGCCTGGACAACATGCTATAGCGGCTCTTACGCTTATCTACGTAATTCTCGGTAGGTACGCGAATAGCGCTCTGATGGGGAGAGCGTGCGATGGTTTGAGCGTCCTCAACAGACGGCGACATTGGCATATGCGGAAGGTCCGGCGCCGGCGCCTGGACTGAGTTCGTACGAAAGATGTGCAACCCATCGCGTCGGGTAAGAGCACCGGCGTCCGGACCGGCGCCAAAAAGTATGCGGCCAAGGCGAAATCGACGCAAAAGTCCCCGTTCGCCGCCGGCAGTGCGTGGGCGCGCTGTGGGGTCGGAGTGGTCTGGGCCAGTGGCAGGCTTTGCGACGGCTTTTACAAGGATCTTGGACTTTGCCATAGTAAATAGATGGAGACAGGGTTGTAGTTTTGTGAGCGTATGTGTGGAAAGCGTGGAAAGTTGCTCTCACCAGCAAGCAGAGCAGTCGGTGGTGAGGCTGGAGGTTGGCAAGGGCGCGAGCAAGCCAGCGAGAATGCAGCGCAGAAATGCAGAGTGCAACAAAATAAAATAAATATAGGGGCAGGAGCAGCACAGAAGCAACTGATAGTCCAAGGAAACAAAGAAAGACATGGTGGCGGGCAACACAAGCAAGAAGAGGGAGCGTGTTGCAAGAGCTGTGGAAAGCTGCAGTAGCATACAGTGAGATGGTGCAGAGAACTCGGTGCTGGCCACGCTCGGCAGCGGCAGCTCCGATAAGCAGCCTGTGCCTGTGTGCCTGCACCACGTGCTGGTCGTGCCAGGTTCGGCCCAACCTGCCAATGTGTCTCTGCCCAACTTGCCTCAAGCGATCAGCGGCTGCTGACCCGGGTACTCGTTTTGGTGACAGCCTCGCTGTGGATTGCGTCTGACACCGTCTACTTGCCACAGGTGCTGTGGGGTGCGCTGCCCGGTGGGCTTTGAGTATCGCGCTGGTCGTACTGCAAAGCCTGGGGGCTGGGCTTGAAGATTCTGTGGGCCACGCTGGTTTTAAGACGTCATTGTGATGTGTGCGTGCCGCCGGCGATTGGTCTGTTGCAACGGGTTGCGAATCGCGCTTCTGCTTGGACCACAAGTCATGTGCCTGCCATTGACAAGCCCTCTTTGAGCTCTACTTTTGCACCGTCGCTTTGAGCTTCCCCATCTGCCTCGTTACTTGCATTGCCCTCATGACCTTCAAGCCCGGCAGATTCAACAAGTATCGAAATGCTACTGCAGCAGTGCCCGGTCGCGAGCTCTGGTATAGCGAGCTGTCGGTTGACACGAGCGTTGCTGTTGGCGCAAATGGCCTTGCCATCGATGGGGCTGCGCTGTACGCCAAAGCATCTAATGGAAATGCGCTGCAGGCAATTGATCTTGCCCAGCCCGGCAAGGTCGGCACCCATACGAACATTCTATCTGCCCTGCCAGGCCGCATACTTGATTTCAGCACGGCCACCCACGACGATTGCCTCGCAATAGCCTCTGATGAGCTCGGCAACGTAGGGCTTTGGAGGAATCAGATCCTAGTTTATACTTTCAGCGCTCACCCGTTTGCCTGCGTCAGCGCTTGCTTTCACCCAACTGTTGCCAGCGTCGTGGCTACAGCAGCAAATGCCACCAGCAACAGTGGTAAAGTATGCCTCTGGAATACAAGCGTAGGCACTGTAGAGACGGATGCGTTCTGGAGTGCCGCAATTCAGGGCGGTGTCGACTCTGTCTCGTTGCAGGGCGATGGTCGATTGGTTGCTGCGAGTACTCGTGCTGGCGTTTGCTTGCTTTACGATCCAAGGCAGTCGGGCTCTTCGGATGGCAAGCCGGTAGGAAGCACATCTGCATTTCACGCCTCCGGTCGTCCAACGCGTGCGCTGTGGGCCGGCGAACTGCCGTTTTTGCTGACTACCGGCCAGACAAAAACACGCGAGCGTTCAGCGGCAATGTGGGACCAGCGCAACATGTCGCAACCGCTGTCGTCCATTCAGCTTCAGCCATCCACAAAGCCGCTGATTCCCTTGTATGACGATGACACGCGGCTGGCTTACCTGGTTGAGACAGGCGATAATGTAATTCGCTGGGTTGATGGGGATCCGTCTTCAGCTGCTCCGTTATCTGAGCTGGGCTCTGTTCTGCTGCCTTCACCAGTTAGAGGCTGTGCTCTTCTGCCTAAGCGCCAGCTGCACGTAATGCGTGGCGAGGTTTCACGCATCCACGCACTTGTAGACAGCAACACCACAGGCCAGGACGCTGCCATTATTCCTATTTCTCATATCGCTCCTCGCAGGACTTACCTCGACTTTCATGCCGATTTGTTTCCAGATACAAAGGCGCCGCTGCCCGCCCAGTCATTTGCGCAGTGGATGGCTCAAGAGCCTGTGCACATTCCTAAAGTATCTCTTGATCCGTCCAAGTCCGCGGAGAGTATTGCTGCCTTGCGCCGCGCATATGCTTCGAACATGAACCCGTATGGTTTGGATGCAGCCCAGTCGCCTCCAGCAGTGGAATCTATTGCTGATTTAGATACAGTGCCGCTTGCTGATAATATTGAGCTCATGTGTGACCGGTCGCCTGGAACGCAGACGTCTTCTATTGAGGATAATAGTATACCAGAGATATCCAAACCGCAAATCCCTGCTGCCGTTGTGGATGTGGTGGATATGCCACATGTGCCATGTAGTAGCTGCTGGAAGCTCCCGCAGATTGGATATGCGCGTTTCAAGTACCTTGAAGGGTATACCTATCCTCCCTCCGAAAATTTTACCAGTATCTCCAACGTAAACTTGCGCTTTTCACAGCAAAGCAGCCCTGTAAAGGTAGGGACCAAGTTTGTTGCTATCTCTTGTAATGGCGCTGGCGGGCAGGTATCAGTTCTCCGTCGCGATTCGCCTGGAAGGGTTCCTGATAAGCACGCTACCTTGGTTCACGGCGCCGATGTTGTGGACATTGGGTTTGACCCATTTGATCCGAATATTGTCGCCACAGCTGGTGTAGATGGCCGACTCCAGATGTGGCGTATTCCCAACACGCAGTTGGAGGGTGATACGCTTTTTGAGCTGGAAGAGTATATTCACACTTCAGCCGACAGAATTCACCAGATTCGCTTTCATCCATGCGCTAAAGGTGTTATTGGCGTGCTTGTATCAGAAGTTGACGAATATTCTGTGTACATTTATAGCGGGCTTTTGCTACAATTTATTGTTGGGAAATCCCAGGACGGTATCCATTCATTCGAGTGGTCTCCTGATGGTAGTCGCATCGCCCTCACAACTAGGAAGAGCAAGCAGTTACGCGTATATGATGTCCGCAGCCAAGAGCTTCTTGCCAAGGGCCCGGGAATGGACAGCATCCGCCCATCTCACATTGCTTGGCTGGGTAGCAGTCGTGTTTGCCTTGCTGGATTTGGCTCTGGAAGTCAGCGTCAGCTCTGTGTCTATGATGCCGAAGTATTGTCAGAACCCTTGGCGAGTGCAACTATAGATATTGGTCCTGGTGTTCTTGTACCAATTACTGATGTAGATTGCAGAATTATCTACCTTGACGACCGTGGCAGCCGTCTCACTCATGCGTTTGAGCTGGTAGATGACAGGCTGGTTGAGCTTCCGAAATACGAGTCGTCGCATCCTAGCCTTGGTATGGATGTACTTCCAAAGCGTTATGCTGATATTTCTCGATGTGAGCTGCTGCGGGCCTATCGTCTCAGCTCACAGTCACTAGGCTCGGTTGGCTTTCGTATTCCTAGAAAGCGTCCAGCTTATTTCCAAGATGACATATTTCCCAACACTGTGGACGTCGAGTCTCCATCCGTGGACACATTAGCTTGGCTAGATGGAGCAGCACCAACTCCTAGACTCATTAATCTGTGTCCATCAGACATGGTGCCACTATCGGAAGCACCGCCTGAGGCCGTTCGGAAGCACACCTTTGCTGTAGCTTCCGAGGAGCAGTTCGACAATACAAAGAAGGCCATCAATGCTATGCTTAGTCGGGCGGATGTTGCGAGCGACGAGGAACACTGTGGACAGACCTCTGATTCGGGTTCGAACTGGAGTGACTAGCAGCTTCGGTACACTTTTGTTTTGCTTTACCCCGTTATTGAGGCTGCGTGTGTTATAAGCTTAACAGCTCCACTTTTGTAACATTGCATATAAAAACCATCTGGTACATGCTAGCCCACTTTTTGCCCCATACGTTTATAATCTCAGGTTTGGCAGATAAATTGCTGTGTATGGCAATACCCTTAACCTGCGTTTGACAATATCCTCTACTTTTGTTTGTTGCGAATATAGTATAGAAGCATATACATTGGAAGATGAATATTAGTAACAGCGTGATTGCACAGCAGCATCAGCGGCAGAAGCAAGGTGCTGAGGTGCTGCTTCGGCATTTGGATCAGTTAGAAGGCGCTGGCAGCAAGTTTTTTGATATACTAGCGATGATTGGACAGGGACCACCCTCCTTGCTTGCATCGCAGCTGGTTACTATGAACCAACTATGCGAGCAGATGAATAATGATGCCAAAGCTGCAATTTTGCTGAACGTGCCAGTCAGCATATCCGACCCAGTATTCTCAGAGACAACGCCCGAGCTTCTACGCATGGGAGGCAGCACACAGGCCACATTTAAAGACGCAGCAGAGCTTGGCTCGTGGGTACAGGAAACAGCATCACAGACAAGTGCATTGTTCTCTGAACGCAGACGCGTAGCAGGCAATGTACAGGCGGCACTTTCTGTACCACCACCCAAACAGCTGAAACTCCAATAAATAGCAAAAGTCGACATATTATATATTATATATTTCGTGTTCCAAAAGAAGTGATTTTAATTAGAATTAAAAAACTAGGGCAGGGATATTACCCAACAGAGCAAGTTGCTATGAGCAAACCTTTGCAAGCGTGGTCCGTTCTACCCCAGTAAGTAGCGGTTCGATTGATGTATGGAAATCGTGGCGAGGGTCCTGGACTATCTGCTTAAAGAATAGTCCGAGCGACTCATTTAGATCCTGATGATAAAGAGGATCTGCCAGTGCATCTTCATCGATATTGTCATCAAAGTCACTGCCTTCGCAGTCATTCAAAAGCAGCTCACTATCAGTCGTGTCGAGCAAAAAGCTCTGTTTGTCAGGATCAGTGAGGCCGTTTAACGAATGTATATCACCGTCATCCTCCCAACCTTCTTCATCGCTGTCAGCATCGAGTATGCCAGTTTCGTTCACATTGGCGCCAAAATCTGTCCCATCACGACTGGCAAAGTGGCATTCGAGATCGATGTTCATCTCGGCAAGCAGCAGCTTTACAATCTTGGCCGGTGCTGGGATGGTTGTGTACTGGTCGGGATTTGTGCGCGACATTGACCGAGTGACAATCTTGTCGTTATTGGCGCGATTGGAAATCAGATCACCCTGGACCATGAATGATTTAATCCGTGTATCACCCAAGGCAAACAGGCGCATTAGACCAACTGCAGACACTTTGCGAGAATAATAGCCTTGGACATCCAGGTAATTTGCAAGCCACGCGGACAGCACAACATGCAGCCCGGAGCGGGAGTCCAAATCAATTCTACTCAGCAGATCGATAAACGCATCAGGATGACGGACAGAAAGCTGCGCATAGAATGGCAAGAGCGAAGCCGAAAATGATGCCATGCGTGCAGTGGCAAGGCGCGCAGTGATGGTGCGGACAAGCGTTGCAAGGGTTTCACCAGAAACAAGAGTGGTGCACCGCTGAGCGATCTTGCAAGCTAGATCACCAACAAAGAGCGCTGCAGATTCGGACTTTTCAGGCGACATAAGCTCGGCGACAAAGCCGAATATAAATTCCAGACCAGATGTGCCGTGCTCATCTCGCCATTGGGAAAGGCGGACGGCGTCCTTCTGCACAAGGGACTTGAGACATAGCTGACCACATTGCTGCACCTCACTGTCGCTGGAAACAGAGATCACACGCATTAGCGATGGGAAAATGGCATCAGTGTAGCCTTCAGGCATAGGCGATGGCATTCCCTTGATTAAACCGCATAGCATATCAATACCAGACGCGATGACGATGGTATCGTCGGCATGAGAAATAGCAGAGCCAATGGTGGGCAGAGCCCGGCGCGTAAATGCGTCTCGAGCGTGAGGGTTTGCAGCTATATCCTCGATAATGTCGACGACAAGGCTGTTCAGGAGAACATCGGCATGGTATCTTTTCCATACATCCATAACGACCTCGCCGATCAAAGGCTCAAGAGAGGCTGTGACTTCGGGGTCAACACGCAGTGTAGCGTGCAGTGCATCCAGCGCAATGTGAGCCGAATTTTCGCTGAGCTGGGAGATGATGCTTGCGAGTCCGCGGATAAATGAGTCCAGATGTGGCTTGACTTGGGCGGGCGGCAGGCGGCGGCAAAACTTTGTGGTTGCACGCACAGCACTTAGCCGTACGCCGGGATGCAGCTGAGGATCCGCTACGGCGGCGGCAGCGGCGCTAACAAATGCGGCAGCAACATCTGGCGGAAGCGCCTGTGCAAAGGATGACACAAAAACAAATGCGCGCCCTTGGCCAAACGGAAATTGGGGACTTTGTGCTAACGGCCATACGTCAATTTCCAGAACATTGCTCAAGTCGAAGACGCCACCCTGTGTTGCATTCTTTATTTCGGATGCTGCAACATCAATCGTACACAACACTGCCTCGCTTGCCAACCACCAGGAATCGTCCTGGTCGCGCCGCCGTCGGAAAGCAACTGCCGACTGCGCCTGTGCAGCTTCACTTAGTGATACGACCAGCGCTTGCGGAAAAGCCGTGGCCAGCGCCTGAACCAAATCCTGCGCCGACACGCGCACGCTAAATCGATACCCCTCCTCTTCCTCGTCTGCTACAAACAGCTCCAGGTCGTCCGCCCAGTCTGCAAGAATCTCCGTGGTAATCTGCATATAGCACAAAATGCTTCCGGTAAGACCACGCATAAGCGACGTCGGTTTGTTCCCTGTTACAAAGAGAGACCTCGCAGACCTGCTTTCCGCTGCAATCGAAACCCATTCAAATATGCCGCATAGGTAACCATCTACTGTCTGTGTATCGCCATCCTCGCTGCAGTGCACAAGCATGTTTGTTGCAGACTCACTATGCTCGCTTTCCGGATAGACAAAGGCGTGTAGGTATGGCTCTTGTAGGTCCTGAATCTGTCGCCACAACGTTTCCAAAATTGATGCACTGTAGGGCCTCAGGTGCCGCTGCTGGCCCACTGTGGCCCGTACCAGCGCCTTGATGCATTCAGCTTTTAACGGAATATTGGACTGATCACCACCTCCCACAACGGGCGCCCTGAGTATCGCCAGTATTGGTTCCATCCATTCCTCAAGAATCTGTGGCACATGTGCGTCAACAAACTCGCGCCTGACAGTAGACATGTTGGAGATGATCTCGATACAGTCACTAAAGACACCCACTGCCATCACGCGCGCCTTGGCGCTGTGTTTATCACCGTTGGCAAATATGAGATGGAGATCCGGGATCAGCAACCCGATGTGATCCAGCTGCTTCTCCGACATATCGCCGTTAATCCACTCGCTGAAGACGCTGAGTGCTGACAGCGTCTGCTCGTGTCCGCCGTGCAGCAACCCTGTAAGCTGCAAAAACAATTGTGGCCACTCGTCAGGCCAATCGTACATAGCCATGCTGGCCACCACTGCCGCCGCTGCACTGCGCAGCCTGCTGTCATTGCTGGTGAGCAGCTCAAACACCTTCTGCCGGACCTGTGCCTTGATTTCCTGGTTGGGGATGGGTCCAGCTTCGTATCTTATAGAGCCAATACTCCAATGGCGTCCGATGTATCCACGCAGTTGGACGGCCGCCGCCTGTCGCACTGCAAGTCCGGCCTCCTCAGCGTTTGCTACATTGGCGACAGCAAGTGAAAAGGCTGTGTCCTGCTCCAGCTGGCTCAGAACCTGCTCGCTCTGCGTGCGAAGGCTATCTTCGGCAGAAAGAGTACCCTGGAGTGCCTCAAAAACCTGGCGCTCCATGTTGATTTGCAGAGTTGTTTATTAAATGCTAATTGTTGACGCTGAAGGGTAGTAAAGCCAGAAGCTTTTGGCCTTGATCGATTGACCTTTGATGCTGGGGGGTCAAACATGATAAAATCTCTTCTTAAGGGTTGTCGCAGTAGTTGTGCTCTCTCACTGCACAAATAAGTGCACAAATTATTAGTACTTTTGTTTGCAAGAAATAAGTAGCGATTAGCAAAGAAGCGGTATTATGTAAGCATGGCAACAAGTCCACCGGAGGCGGGATTGCAGAGATAGAAGGTCGGTCGAATAAGCTAAATGACAGCTTGTTATTTTTGCAAAAAAATGTGAAGCATGTAGGGGTCGGTACTGCCAGTTAGTCATGGGCCCTGCGGGAAGTGGTAAGGTAAGTACGTGCACTATTACCGACATGTATCTTAAATTTTGACCACGTCTTCACTACTGAACACAGACATGGTCTTGTATATCACCACAACTTTCCTTTGGCAGAGAATATGTGTAGTCCACTTACTGCCAGACTATTATGCAGCACTGTGAGGCGGCGAAAAGGCGGGTGCACCTTGTGAATCTCGATCCGGCGGCGGAGCGGTTTGAATATCCACCAAGCGTCGACATCCGTGAGCTGATCACATTAGAGGACGTCATGGACGAGCTGGGATACGGGCCGAACGGCGGACTTATCTACTGCTTTGAGTTTTTGATGGAGAATCTGGACTGGTTGGAGGAGCAGCTAGGCGACTACGAGGACGACTACCTGATTCTGGACTGCCCCGGGCAGATCGAGCTGTACACACACATCCCGATTATGCGGCAGGTGGCACATTTGCTGCAGCAGTGGAACTTTCAGGTAGTAGGGGTGTACTGCCTCGAGAGCCAGTTTGTCGAGGACACATCAAAGTATTTTGCAGGGGTTATGAGTGCAACTTCTGCGATGGGCATGCTTGAAATACCACACATTAATGTGATGACTAAGATGGATTTGGTCTCGAAGGAGCTGAGGGACAAAATGGAGAGGTACTTTGATCCCGACCCGCTGCTGCTAGCGGATGACGCGAACAGGAACACGGGTAGTAGATTCCACGAGCTGAATCGGGCGATTGCCACGCTTATCGACGAATTTAGCATGGTAAGATTCTTGCCGCTGAACATCCGCGACGAGGATTCTGTGGCATATATTCTCTCGCACGCAGACAATGCAATCCAGTGGGGTGAGGATCAGGAGCCCAAGGAGCCCGATGACGATGTTGAGGAAGCTGATCGCAGTGACTAGGCACTGGCTGCTTGAATCAGCTGGACGTCTTAAATAGACATAAGTAATTATACATGACCTATAGATCTAGCGGTATCCATAAGCTCACACACATAAATAAAAACACAGCTAAAAGATAGAGTAAAATAAACCACAACATATTTCAGAGTCTGGTTCGTGGTTATGTGACACCCACACATACCATCACACAGGTGATATTTACATATCCGTAGACGCGGAGGGTGGCGGAGGGCGGGATGTTGGGCGGTGTGACTGGGACACGGTGGCAAAAGTTGGCGGTCTGGCGACTAAAGAGTTGCCAGTAGAGGATTTGTCTTGGCGAGGCTGCTCGTCTTTAATGTCGCAGTTCTGGATAAGAATGGTGGGCGTGACACAGGATGCACTCTTATCCCTGCGTGGAGAACATACGCTGCTACTAGATGGCACATTGGTGTAGACAGATATTCCGTCGGACTTGGCGCAGCTAGGGGCGGATGCAGAAGGTGGCAGCAGGCTCTGCGGCGCCACATCAGCATCTGGTGGAGGCACATCCAGCATGCTTTCGTCATCGCTAATGGCAGCAGGGTCCAGAGCAAACTGGCCGAGCCCCAGCTCCTGAAGAGCGGCCTCCAGATGGCGGTCGAGGTGGGTTGCGTTGGGTGGCAACTCACGGGTCTGGCGCCAGTCGATGGGTGGCGACCCAGGCGGCGAGATCAGCCATAGCTTCTCCTGCGTAGGAACGTTTAAAAAGTCGTGGAGGGGATGAGCGGGAAGTGTGTGGTTCGAGTAGTAGATGCGCAGCGAGTTTCCGCTCAGCACTGATGTAGAGTTTAGCGTGCGCATTGCGCACTGTGCGTCAGCGGTGGTTTGGAAAACGGCCAGACAGCGGGCAAAGGACTTTAGCTTTGCAAAATGACACAGGGTACCGCATTCCTCAAGGCGTGTGCGCAGAGCAGCGCAGGCGTCGTCGGAGAATGTGTCGAATAGCACAACGAGCGAATTGGTTGCCTCGAGGGTGGGCATTGAGCGAAAGACCACGGACGGGGGATTTATTGAGAGGAGGGAGTGTGGCAGGGAGGGTGGGGAAAAGGTCAAGGTAAAAAGACATTAGAGGGTCGAAGAGAGATTAAGGTTTGTAGTGTCACAAGGCTTTGGGAGGTTTGGTTCCTTAGACTATTTCAAAGCTTATTTCAGCCAGACCGTAATGTCACTTAAAGGAAAAGTGCTGTTTATAACCGGGGCGTCGCGCGGCATCGGAAAGGCAATCGCGATACGGGCGGGGCGCGACGGGGCGAGCGTGGCGATAGTGGCAAAGACAGCGGAGACCAACAGCAGGCTGCCGGGAACAATATTCAGCGCAGCAGCAGAGGTTGAAGAAGCAGGCGGGCAGGCGGTGGGGATCCAGTGCGACATCCGCAATGAGGAGCAGGTGCGATGGGCGATGGACGAGACGGCGCGGGTGTTCGGCGGGGTGGATATTGTGGTCAACAACGCATCGGCGATTCACTTGGCAGGTACTGCGGAGACAGAGGTCAAGCGCTTCGACTTGATGCACAGTGTCAACGGGCGTGGGTCGTGGGTAGTGGCGAAGGCGGCGCTGGAGCACCTACAGCGTGCCGCAAACCCGCACATCCTCAACATCAGCCCGCCACTGGGGCACTTACAGTGGACGGCGGCACGGCACATTCCCAGCAGTAGCCTGGCTGCAGCGGCAGAGGAGGACTCGTGGTTTGCACGGGCGCCGGCGTACGCGATGGCCAAATTTGGTATGAGTCTATGTGTGCTGGGGTTGGCGGGTGAGCTTCGGGCACAGGGAATTGCGGTTAACGCGCTGTGGCCACTGACGCTTATTGAGACAGCGGCGCTGCGTATTGCCGACGCAGGTGGTGCAACACAGCGACGCGCACGGCGGGTGGAGATTATGGCGGATGCGGCACACCACATGCTGACTCAGCCAGCGATAAAGTTTACGGGTCACTTCTGCCTCGACGAGCTGCTCCTGCGCAGGAGCGGCGTGACAAACTTTGAACAGTACAACGCAACGCCCGGCACGCGACAGGAGGATCTGTCGCTGGATTTCTTTCTTGATGCAGCGCAGCTGGAGGAGCTGGCTACACTTCGCAGGCAGCAGGAGCAGGGGCGGTAGCTTCACGCCTCAATCGTGACGTCATGGGCAGCTGCAACGGTCCTGCCAGAATGCGCATGTAATCTGCAGCATTAGGCTGACTCTTTTGCAAAACATTTGCAGCCAGAATAATATCAAAAAAAAAAACGTTGAATGCGACAGCTTGCAGGAAAAACGGTGCTAATTACCGGCGGCTCACGCGGAATTGGACGGGCAATAGCAGTGCGCTGCGCCCAGGAGGGTGCCCAGGTGGCGGTAGTGTCGCGACATGGCGACGATAGCGCGGTAACAGACGAGGTGCGTGCGCTTGGCGGAAAATGCATCGCGGTGAACTGCGACGTGCAAGATGAGCGGCAGGTAGAGATGGCGATAGCGCGGACGGTTGGCGAGCTGGGGGGACTGGACGTGGTAGTGAACAATGCAGCGACGCTAGTGCTGAAGAACACGGCGGAGATTTCCTCAGAAGAGTACGACACGATGATGGGAGTTAACACACGCGGGGCGTTTCTGGTGGCCAAGTACGCGCTCCCACATTTGCGACGCAGCAGCAATGGACATGTGCTGACGCTGTGCCCAAAGCCGCAGCTGGACGAGAGGTGGTTTGGGGCGAATCTGGCGTACACAGCGTCCAAGTTTGGCGCAGGTTTGCTGGCTTTTGGGCTTGCAGCGGAGCAGCGGTCACATAGAGTTGCATCTAATGCACTGTGGCCCTTCACGACTATTGACACAGACGGGCTGGCTGAGTGCGGCCGCGCAGAGCTCCAGGCGCGTCCACGCACAGCGGCCGTCCTCGCTGACGCAGCGCTATGGATCATTACGCAGGACAGTTCGCATTTCAGCGGCTACTTTTGCATCGACGAGATTGTGCTCCGCGAGGCAGGCGTGACAGACTTTGAGCAGTATAGCGCGGTGCCAGGCACGCCGCAGTCAGCGCTGAGCCGGGACCACATGGTGGCACCGGAGCAGCTGGCGCGTGTAGAAGAGCTCCGGCGGCAGCAATAGGAGGGGCAGTTGTAATATGGATGCACTGAGATGAATGACTTGGTGTAGAAAAGAACTAGATCACAAAAAAAAGTCTATGTCAACGACCAAAGGATATGTCACCTAGCATGTACTTTATCGGAGAACTGGGTGCGACTTAAAACCACAGTGAAGACGTGCCGAAGTAATCTGGTGGGTCTTCTTGCTTTCCTCCCGCCTATCCGCAACCCCTTCCCCTTCTATCCATAACGTAAACGATATGCACTCCTAATCGAAACCCTTCTTGTCAACTGTTGATGAATAAAATATTCCCGAACGCTATTTTTTGCTAGAAAAAACAGTAATAACTTTTAATTCATAAGTCGGTGTACGCCAGGATCAACCTGAGCACCACACAGCAGACAGACCCAGAACACATGGAGTTGGTGGCGGTGTCACAGGCCGAGCCAGCAAAGACGCGGCCAAGCAGGCGTGTGCTGATTGACATTGCAGCGATGGAACCCCATGGCCTCGCTGCGGGTGACGTAGTCCGGCTCTGTGCTGGCGATTCCGAGAGTGAGACGGCGTTTGGTGTTGCATGGCCATCAGTTCTCGGCGCGCATGGGGAGGTGCAACTGAGCGAGGCAGCGCTGGTGGGTTGTAGAATTAAGCATGGTGACGTTCTTCGCGTAGAGCGTGTGGCAGAGCTGCTGCCCGTTGCGCAGCGCGTTGTGGTTGTTGGCGTGGCAGCAGAGCTAGCAGCAATCCAAGCAAAGGAGGCGCTAGTGGATGCGAGGTGCGTGTGGGTCGGCCAGACGGTGGACGTAGTAGCAGGAGGTGCGCGGAGACGTCTGCGCGTCACACGTGTGCTGCTGGCCTCAGGTGTCGCGCTACGTTTGGGCAAGTGTGCCAGGGCAAGTAGTGAGATGCAAGTTGCGGGCGATAGGCAACCAGGCGAAGATGCGCGCTTGGACACACCTCAAGCTACGCGCGGTGACGCGCACACAGACGCGCTCCAGGCGATCGGAGGGCTGGAGCGGGAGATTGCTGAGGTGAGGCGACTGGTGGACGCGGCACTACGTTCGCCGCAAGTGTTTGCCACGTACGGGCTGGTGCCTCCGCGCGGTGTGCTGCTGGCCGGACCGCCGGGCACAGGCAAAACGCTGGTGGCACGCTCGGTTGCGGCAGCCAGCGGCGCAGCGGTGCATGTGATCAATGGTGCTGAGGTTGTGGGCAAGCACAGCGGCGACGCTGAGGCGCGTCTGCGTGATGTCTTTGCAGTCGCGCGGCGCCAGCGGCCCAGCGTGGTACTTATTGACGAAATCGATGCGCTGTGTCCGCGGCGCCAGGGTGGGGGTGGTGCGGCGCGCGTAGTGGCGACACTTCTAACATTACTGGACGGTGCCGACGCCGGCGACAGTGTCGTGGTGATTGGAGCGACAAATCGTCCCGACGCTCTGGACGCTGCGCTGCGCCGCCCGGGACGCTTTGACCGCGAGATTGTTATCGGTGTACCCGACGCGCTGGGCCGTCGCGCTATCCTGTCTGCGCGTCTGGCAGCCACGCCTCACGCATTGACCCCCGCTCAACTGGACGCACTGGCTGCGGCCACCCACGGCTTTGTCGGCGCCGACGTCGCTGCTCTGGTCCGAGAGGCCGCCGTAGCCGCTGTGCGCCGCCACTCAACTGACGTCGGCACTTTGGAAGTTACGTGGCCTGATATAGACGTTGCCCGCCGGGTTGTGCGGCCTAGCGCTTTGCGTGAGGTTGCCCTGGACGTGCCGCACGTGCGCTGGGACGACATCGGTGGTCAGGCCGCGACAAAGCAGCAGCTTCGTGAAGCAGTTGAATGGCCGCTGCGCCATCCCGATGCGTTTGCGCGCATGGGTGTGCGTCCACCAAAGGGTGTGCTACTATACGGCCCGCCTGGCTGTAGTAAGACGCTGACTGCGCGCGCGCTGGCGTCTGAGACCGGCCTAAACTTTCTTGCCGTACGCGGTCCTGAGCTGTTCAGCAAATGGGTCGGTGAGTCTGAGAAGGCCGTGCGGGCTGTCTTTCGGCGTGCTCGAGCAGCTGCCCCTGCTATTGTTTTTTTCGACGAGTTCGATGCGTTGGCCGTTCGCCGTGGTGCCGCCGACGGCTCGTCAGTTGCAGACCGCGTGCTGTCGCAGCTGCTGGCCGAGCTGGACGGCATCGAGCCGCTGGTTCGCGTTATCGTCATTGCTGCCACTAACCGCCCCGACGTCATTGACCCGGCCTTGCTGCGGCCTGGCCGCATAGACCGCCTAATATACGTTGCTCCTCCTAACCTCTCTGCGCGCGAGCACATCCTCCGATCGCGTCTTGCCGCCGTTCCCGCAGCCCCCGAAGTCAGCGCACTGCTCTTGGCGCAGCGCTGCGAGGGCTTTTCTGGTGCCGAAGTTGCTGCTCTGTGCCAGGACGCTGCTGTCTGCGCTATGGCGGAGAATCCTGGTGCCTCCCGCATCGAGATGCGCCATTTCGACGCCTGTCTTGTCTCCCACAAGTGCCGCATTACCCCTGAGATGCTCCGTTTCTACGCCGATTTCCACGCCGCCGCTTAACGCGCCTTTGCCTTTTTGATTTTTCGTTTTACTGGCAGTGCATTTCCGATTCCTTTTGTCTCATATCTTTTCCGACCACATTTTGCGCTCTTTAACTTCCGTTTGCGCTTTTTTTTTTGTTCACGTTCCCGGTTTTGCTGTTGAATGTCCGAAACGCTGAACAGACAGGCCGAGATCAAGGCCCTATGCAAATCTCTCGGCGATGCCCAGGATGCTGACAACAAACCAGTAAGTCTGTGTACCATTCATTCCAAGTTATTCTTAGTAGCACGATCTGCCCTGCCTTTACTTGCATGCTTTCTTATCTCGATTTACATTCTGTGGCTGTTACTCTGTCAAAGTTGTAGGAACTGATGGCGCTACTCGATAAGCTATGCGCTGTTCGCGTGGATGAGAAGCTGCTTCGCGCTACAGGTGCTGGGCAGGTTGTTGGGAAGCTTCGCAACAACGACGATTCTGCCATTGCTGTTATGGCAAAGAAGGTTGTCCACAAATGGAAAAAAGACGTGATGGCCGCCAACTCACGCGGCGTCAGCCCAGCTTCTACTTCTCGTCCAGCTTCTAGATCCCAAACCCCATTGCCTGCAAAGTCAGCCCAGGACTCCCCACGCGCCCAGTTCCAGCAACCCAAACCCGCTACCGAAAACAATTCCCTTGCCATTTCCCCAGTTGCGGGGAATGGTGTTGAGCGAACGCCACCCAAAACCAACTCTTCATACACAACACCTACTAATGCTGCTGCTGCTTCCGTAGGCTCTGCCGCCAGTCCTTTGGTAAATTCTACAAAGCCGCGCTCCGCAGCACTGGACAAGGCAAATATTACACTATCAGGCGACAATACGCGCGACAAGTGTGTCGAAATTCTATACAACTCTATGGCTTCGGACAGTAACGCTGACGTCGAGCTACTCACCAAGCGCGCGCTGGGAATTGAGCGCATTGAGTTTGACAAGGTGAAAGGGAAAACCACTCCGGCGTACAGCGCACGTATTCGATCGCTTTGTCTCAACCTGCGCGACAAGAAAAACCCAGACTTGCGTGCAAATGTCGTCGACGGCTCAATTTCAGTCGAGCGCTTCTGCTCAATGACCAGCGAGGAGATGGCCTCCAAGGATCTACGCAAGACGATCGAGAAGATGAAGGAGGAGAACCTGTTTAAAGCCAAGGGAGCTGGGCGCACAGAAGCCGCCACGGATCAGTTCAAGTGCGGCCGCTGCAAGCAGCGCAAGTGCACCTATTATCAGATGCAGACACGCAGCGCCGATGAGCCTATGACCACCTTTGTCACCTGTACAGTGTGTGATAACCGCTGGAAGTTCTGCTAATTGTTCTACCTTCCCTTTCCTTCCCCAAAAGCGCGGATGACGCAACCGATGGCTGTGTAGTTTGTTCATCCTTCTTATATATATAATCTGTTATTCGTATTTTGCTAGCTTTTAGCTGACCGTCCACAGACAATGCTAGGTAAAATGAGTGAATGCGCAATATCCAACAAATCCCTGTCATTTTAAGACTCTTGATTGGTTTGCAAGAAAAGTAGAATTGGCCAGGCAACACCACTACTACCTAGCGTATAACATTGCCTGGTAATATTGGACATATCCTGAGGCTTTCGGCCTTTTCAAGAAAGAAAAGGTCATCAGAAGGAAGTTACTTGTCATGGCCTTCTACTATATGAATGAGATGTGCTTTTATCCTGGGCTGTTGAGTGATCCTGCTTTTTCTTCTGATCCATATCCTAATCTGTGGTATTGAAATTGTGGTGTTGTTGCTGTTTTAGAATCCCGGCACATCCTATCCAGTCTGCGTAAGGTGAGGAATATTTCAAAGTATTTCTAGCACGAGAACACTGCAACCTCTAGCGATCAGCTGCAGAAATCCACCAAGCAGCCCAAGACGCAGACATCACAGCAATAACATTCGGAGTAGTCATCACTACTCGAAGCCAGAAAAAAAAAATTACATATATTCCTTTAAATTTTGTTGAAAACTTAAAGTTTATATTATGCTTTATTTGTGCAAATTGCTATTAAAAACCGGCACATGTTAAGAATACAAAAATGTTACCAAGCAGCTGTGAGAAGTGATGCTGTGATTTATACGTTAATGATACAGATGATGTGTAATAAAGTGCCTACTCATTTCTGAGCGCTGGGCGGCGATGATCGACGGATTAGCAAACCTCGTCTAACGGCGCAAACATGTGTTCAGATGCAAAGTGCTCGCGCACCTGAGTTTCGCTATCAAAGCAGACACCGCAGACACTGCATTTCCATACTGACGAGCAGCACGCGGATGCTCTAGTAACGAAGCGCGAATGGATTCCTGTCAGTAATGCCATTAGCCTAGAGGACAGATGTGATTTAAAGGGTCGGAAAATGCACACGATCGGGTGCGCAGCTGCAAATAATAATTGATCTGTGGCAATTAAGAAAAGGTAGCGTGGTCACAAGTCTGAAAGAGCGAGTAATGGTGGTAAATGGTGAATGGGTTGTTCTTATTGCGCTATGTAGCATTGCGACAGGGGCTTATATAGCGAACAGCCAAGAGACCCGGGCTTACTTCTCGGAAGCACACTCGCGTGCCGCTATTATTAGTAATATCGGAGCAAAAGGGACTCCGGAAGTTCGGCCTGACTGAAAATAGCAGGGAGTAAAAAAGAGAACATTTTTTTTGACCATGGCCGCGCACCACCCATGCACAATGTTGCAGCGATTGTTTGCATGAGGCCAAGACTTTTTGCACTTTGCTGCGATTGTGCACTCTCCCCAACTCTTGTGGTAGGTTCTACCAATGCCCACGCTTAAAAGCCATTATTGGCTATTTTTAGCATAGCTTACCGCAAGGTTTGTGGATGCCTTATCTCCCAGCTGCAAGGCGGCTGCATGATTGCGTCGGATCAGGAGTGCTAGAGGACAATCGCCCATCCATGGTGTTGGACGTGGGATAAGCACTCATGTAAGATGTGGATGCTTGTGCGTGCATTGTCCCGAAGGCCGTGGGGGAGATTACAAATATATTTTTATTATATGGTGTTACTTGTCGGTAGCTCCACTAAAAGTAGCGACTCGAAGGTGCAAAGAAACAAACCCCAGCAAGTCTAGGGTTTCGAGCTCCGCACACGCCCACCACTGTCAACTGCCCCGAAGTATGTCCGAATAACTAACAAGACTATACAAAGACGGAGATATACCACCTATAAGCACCATCAAATGCGCACAATTTCAACGCTAGTGCGTTCGGCAGGAAGCAGAGGGGTATTGCCCGCAAGCCCAGAAGTAGAGTCAGAGGCCGGGGTGGATGCCAGCCCACGTACGGCAATGCGAGCAAAGGTGCCGCCAGAGAGACCCTTGGAAGCGTGACCTGGGTTTAGCAGAACAACCCCGTCGTGAACATGCGCAAAGGGGCGCAGATGTGACGGCGTGATAAAGATGTCAGGCATAGTATGCATACGAAGTTGGGCATCGTGAGCAGCCAAGATGGGGCTGGATGGTGGGGCTAGCGGGCAAAAATGACGCTGCTCAATAAGATGCCAAGCTAGGCGTGGCAAACGGTCACTCAGAGTAGGCAATCGCGAGACCTCAGCGCGTGCCAAGGGCGCCAGAGCGTCGGAGTTAGCTACTGCCACAGCTACGCCATTAACTGCAACCTGTACGGGATTGGGAAGCGACTCGATGGCTCGTGGAACTCCAAGTCGAGCTAGTAGCTCGCGCGCAAGCGGAGGCTGTGGAAATGCGGCGAAAGGTGAGCACAGATCATCAGCAGCGGGCACCAGACGCACGGCGGAGTGTGGCAGAGCGTCCTGTAAACGCTCCAGCAGAGGACTGACACGAGCAGCAAACAGCTCTTCCGGTGTAAGATCTGTCCGTCCGGCGCGTAGTAAGGGGTGCGCTTCTGAAATAAAAGGACCCAACAGCAGTACCAGGCTTGGGCGCGCAGTAAGCACATGCTCAACCAGATCACGCAAAGGCTCAAATTCCAGATTGTCGTCCAAGGTGTACGGACCTGCGGCTACAACTGCGTCAAAGCTTGCAAGTGAGCTGGTACTGTTATCCGCATCGTGCTTACGAAGACGTGGCAGTGCACGGAAACGTGACACAGCGAACTCTGTGCCTTTGAGGTTCTTGCCTTCAGCTACAACAACCTGTCCTGGGAACAGCGAGAAGGACGCCGCGCCGTGTACATCCAGCGCCACACGCCGACCGCCGCCCAGCCGCCGCGAGGTCTCCAAGAAAAGTGTGTCACTGCCGATGGCTGCCGCACCGCCACCATCTGCGTCAATTCCGACAATACGCCCAACGGTCGTTACCATGTCCTGATGTGGGTATGTCGGGTTGGCAAGCGCCTCAATGGAATATTCAGATTTGACATCGACGGCCATGCGCTCAATGCGTCGGTTCACTGTGTCTGCACGAGCACCTAGACGCTCAAACATGTAGCGCATTCGGCGCGTCGGCCCGGACGCCACAGCGCTGTCTGTCTTTTCTTCCTCTTCGCTGCTGCTTTCACTGTCTGCGCCCGCACTACTGGACGCAGAACATATATCAGTGATGGTAAGCGCAGAGCGATCGTGAAGCGGCTCAAGAGGCGGGAGATCGGCGTGGAGTGCGGCCTCGGTGCGGCCTGTATTAGTGCGGCTCGAGTAGCGCACTGCGCTGGGCGACGGTTCGGCAAACACGCTGGGAGATAACGGAGGCGCAACAGTGGTGTTGCGCAATAAGCCAACGCGGCGCGTGCTCTGCGGAGTCGCAGGATCACGCTGACTGCCGGCCACCATTCCTTGCAGAAGACCCCCTACAGAGCTTTTATCGTAATGCGCGCGCTCTTTGTTCCGCGAGAGCTTTGTTGCTGAACGTGGGTGTGCACTAGGGCGCTGCGACGCACGGCGCACATTCTCCTGTTGTAGTATGGCGCGTATCTCGAGCAACCGATCTCGCGTCGGCTTCACGCTGGCATCGCCGCCATGCTGGTTGATCACAAACGTCTGCCAGCGGATAAACAGCTCGCTCGCAGCTAGACCAAACGTCGCGCATATTGACTGGCATTCAGAAAGCGCGTCAGGTGCAAGAGCAGCTCCGCCGAACTCGCTCTGCAGCTGGACTTGGGTAGGTGTTGACATTATATTAGTAAAGTGTGAATCTACTTTCAAAGCAAGAAAGCTGTACATGTACAAACACCCTTGTGTTTCTGCCATAGCTGAACGCGTCTTTGGTGGCAGAGATTAGCCGATCACATCGGTGATCTGCCAGCGCGTGCCAGCGCGTCGCTGACGCACCTTGACCATAGCCAGCGGCCACGAGCGCGGGCCAAAGCGCGGCTCCACGTGGCAGGTCATCTCATCGCGAGTGCTATTGTACTCGGGACGCGGGAAAGGCAGTGGGTTGCCAAAAGAGCATAGAGGCTGCCCGATCGTCGCCAGCCATCGTGAGCTAACGACAGTAGCAACTTTTGCCCACATACGCGTGGAGTGCTGGAGCTCGGCGAATACGACGGCCTGTGGCATGCTGCCTGAGCTTTGTACTGTCGCGTAAACCACGCTTTCAGGGTGAATAAACACTGGCTCGCTATTCCACATGGTCATGTACGGCACTGCATGTAGCCCGCGCCGCCGCGTCTCAGCCTCGTCGTCAGACGCATGATAGCCGGCAATGTCGCCGCGCACTGCAACTTGATCCACAAAGCCAGCCAGGACAATCTGGCGGATAACCATTTGCTGCGTCTTGCTTGGCGGAGCCATACGCTGAACCATTTTTGCACCGGCGTTTGGGCAGTACGTCTGCATCAGCGCTGTGAGCTGCTGGCGCAGCTTGCGGATCTCGTTAATTGCCTTGGGTCGCACAAAGTGCTCGCTGCACGCCGCGTCCGAGCCGCCAGCATATTCCACAGCGCCGATTACAGTCAACCATTTAAGAATATCGCTGGTAGGCTCTGAGCCAGTAAGCCGTGCCTGGGACTGCCAGAAACGGCGGCGTGCAGTAGACTGCTCCTCAGAACCGTCGTCGGCCCCTTTATCGTCTTGATAGTTGTTTTTATTTATTAAATCCGCAGCCTCACCGGCACCCTCGGCGTCGTCGCAGCATGCCTCACGCACAAATGGGTCACCCACAGACAGCGCCGCAACCGCCATAATCACATACGCCAAGCAACCGTGCTGCTGCCCGACTATCAGCATCTTGGCGAACCGTGGTGCTACGGGGAACACGGCCATGAGCCGTCCAAGCTCCGTCACATGCCCTGCTACATCCAAGGCGCCGAGCCAGCGCAGCAGAAGTTCGGCGCGCGCCAAGGCCTCGCGTGGCGGTGGCGTAGGAAATGGAAAGTTCGCGATATTGTCCAGACCCATAGTCTTCATTTGCAACACAACGCCTTCGATAGGCATGCGCAGAACCTCGGGCCGGGAGAACGCTGCAAACTGGTCGTTGAAAACGGCGCTTGAAAACAACCGGTAGCAGTGACCTGGCCCTGTGCGTCCCGCACGGCCCGCACGCTGCATAGCCGCAGCTTGGCTGGTCCACCCCACGTGGAAACGCTGCACCAAGGTCTGTGTGTTGTACGCCTTCTCTTTAACAAGCCCCGCGTCCACCACGTATCGAATCCCTGGAATTGTGATCGACGTCTCAGCGACGTTAGTCGCCACCACACACAGACGTCGCCCTGCTGGCACCGCTGCAAATACGCGCAATTGCTGTTCTGCCGCCAGCATCGCGTACAGTGGAAGCACATGCAGCGTCGCTGCGTCTGGGCTCGTCGCTGTTGGTGCTCCTGAGTGCAGGTTCTCGGCCAGTAGGAGCTGTCGTGCGCCATCCTCAACATCGCCAACAATAATCGTGTCCTCCTCCTCCGATTCTGAGGCTGAATCAGTCTCGTACGCAAAATCGTCTCGCAGCTCGTCAGGGCCGCCATCACCAACGTCCATGTCTTCATCCTCAACGCTGGCCTCCAGCGCGCTTACCTGGCTCTGAGCGGGACCCTCGAATTCAATCGCCCCTGAGAAGAGTGCGCGTAATTGTTTGCACACATAGGTAATCTCCGCCTGTCCCGTCAAAAATACCAATATTCCGCCTTCTGGAAGCCGCCGGTGGATCTTGGACACCTTTCTTACAACCTCGTGCACATACTCTCCATAAGCAGGTGTGCGCCTACTAAAGTGAATACGAACCGGGTGCTGCCGCGCTTGCACACGAATAATTGGCGGCGCCGTGCGAAACAGCCGTTCATTGGCCGCAAAGTCGTCTACGCGCAATGTGGCACTCATGATCACCAGCCGCAGTTCACGGTGCTTGTCAGGACACTCGCGCGCGAGTTTCTGCCGCAGACGCACCACACGCGAAAGCACACCAAGTAGAATGTCCGTATTAAGCGACCGCTCATGCGCCTCGTCCGCAATAATCACCGAGTACTTTGTCAGCAGCAGATCCGCCGCAAGCTCGCGTAGCAGCACGCCCTCCGTCATAAATTTGATCCGTGTCTGATCTGATACCGTAGTGTCAAAGCGCACCTGGTGAGCAACTGTATGCCCATGACTGCCTAGCTCCTCTGCCACTCGATGCGCCATGCTGACCGCCGCCACGCGCCGCGGCTGCGTTATACCTATCATCCCGGGGTTGCGCGAACTGTTGTCCCCGTATCCAGCTTCCAACAGAAATTGCGGCACTTGTGTGGTCTTTCCAGATCCTGTCTCGCCACTAAGCACTACCACCAGATTTTGCGTAATCGCCTCCATTATCTGCTGCTCCTCTGCATATACTGGAAGCTGCATCCGCTGTCTTTGTATCTGCTCGCTGCGCTCAACAGGTACGTAGTACGCCTTTGTGCTTTCCTGTATCCCTGCATCAAGCATCCCACGCTTAGCAAGTAATGGCTTAAGCATACTTCCTGTGTAAAATTGCTTCTCCACAGCTCTGGTATTATCCTCAGCCTGCTTAGCTGCAGATGTCATATCTGTCTGCCCGCAAGATTCAGCACTTTCCAGACTGCCTTTGTCGGTATAATCTGCCTTATCGCATTCGTCGCCGCTTCTAGTTTCGCTATCATCGCTCTCAGAAGCCGAGCTGTCAAACTCCGACTCACTGCTGTCAACTTTTTCGTGCGCTTTGCCAAGACCGAGTTTCTCGAGGATGCGCCCCTTCTTTTGCCGTACGCGCTTAGTGATCGTTTCCGCCGCCAAAGAGCTTCCAGCAACCACTTCATCCAGCTGCCGCTTGTGTGCTTTGCCTAAACCCGAGCCGGCAGCTGCCGCACTATTCTCCTCCGTTTGTTGATCTGATCCGGTAGCTAAGCTAGCTACTTTTGGGTACATCTCCATGGCACCTATACCATGTCTTTGGTCTAAACTAATATCTGCACTCTGTAGGCTCTCGCGTTCCATTGTATTTTTTGGTTCCTTGTGCTGTGTACCCGAGTATCTCTGCTGCGTGCTCATAGCCAAGCTTATATTTGCCATATTCGAACCTTGCCTTTGAATCTCCTCGGGGGTTTGTTTTGACACATAAAGCCGCACGCTTGGATCTGATCTCAAAACACCAAGCTTCTCTTCCAACGCTGCTCGCTGGAGCTTTTCTCGCTTGGTTTCATTTTGCCGTCCAAGGTTCCTAGAAGATCGCAACAGCCCGCTTTTCCATGACGATGTGCTCAACTTTTCCAGCAGCTCTGCACGCTCCTCCTTCTTTACTTGTTTTTCCTACATACTGCCGCCTCACAATATCCAGTCCATGTCATACGCATATGTCAGTGCTAATGCTAGTAGGTTGCTATTTGCGCTTGGCAACATCACACTCATAGTGTGTCTTAACCTTTTGCACGTACCACAAACTTTTCAAACCGTTTCTGCTTTTTCGATTTGTTCGTGCCCATCTCTAAAACTGTTCGTTTATAATACTATATTCAAGGAAAAAAAATAAGAGAGCTGCAGCGCCAAGCGAGAAACTTTTTTTTAGCAAATATTTTTTTTGGCTGTAGCGTTCAGTTTCTCTGATCCGATCTGATCAAGGTTTTACAAAGTTCAAAAAGTTTCTAGAGTGATTTTTTTAATTGTAGAAAATAGTGTGGTACTAGAGAGGCGTTGCCTCCTTAGAAGGCTGCTTGTCAGTTATCGAAGATCATAGAGAGATCATTCGGTCCTTCTTTCTTCAAGGGATGCAGCAAAGAAGCGAACAAGTGACACAAAACCATCCCGCTCAGCTTCAATTGTATTCAAGGGATGTCCAACGTTGGGATACACCTTGCACTGTACTGGAGCATTGGCCGCTCGTAGGCGGTAGTAAAAGGAAAGCGACTGCTGATTTGGAACTCGGCTGTCAGATGCGCCCAAGAGTAGCAAAATCGGATCTCTGATCTTCTCTATCAATCTGGCCGGTGATGCCCGCCACATCTTGGCAAATGTCTCAGGGCCAAGCTCTGGCGGTGAGTCAAATGAGTACTCTAGACCGATCTCTGCCCAGTTCCAATCAGGAATGTCACTTGTCAATGCGTTTGCAGCAATGTCTATAACAGGATTGCGTATGGCAATTCCACGATAAAATCCCGGGACTAGCCCCGCAAGCAGTGCTCCAGTATATCCTCCAAAGGATCCTCCAAGGTAGACCGTAGCCTCTGAATCAGCATCGCCATTATTATGTATATCCACCGCTGCGTTTTGTATCTCCTTGATAGTCAATGTATCCATCTGTCCGACTTGCGCAAGTACTGCATCCAGGCCAAATCCAAGTGAGCCAGTAAAGTTGACCAGTAGTACGCCAAATCCCAGACGCGCCAATCCAGCTACTTGCGCATTGTACGTCGTTGTAAATGTGGAATGTGGACCCCCATGTGGATAAACTATAAGAGGCCGTGCTGCAGCCCCACCACTTTCCCAAAAGTAGCGTGTCTTGTTGTTAGGCTTTTGAGGATATACAAATATGCATTCGGGCGCTCTTTCATGCTCACCATTGTTGACAATTACTCGCCAGTCGATATCGCACTCTGTTGATGACGCTGCATGGTGCCATTTTATAGCTAAATCCTGCGTATGAGAGTCTCTTGTCACCTCCCCAATAGTTAACATCTCTGGATGTACAGGAGTCGACGTCGTTCCGATAACCAGATCACCGTCAGCACTAAGCACGGCATTGCTCAAAGTACAATTATTGGAAGAATGCACCTGTAGTACCAGCCTCTGGATATCGAATGTAAGCACTGTCACTGTCGAACGCCATACAGAAGTAAAGATAAGAATATCATGCGTCGGGTCACCAAGCTGCAACCACGGCTGTGCTGGGAGCTGGCCAGTGTATATGCCGACAAAGCCTTTGGGAAGCCTGGACCCACAAACCAGCTTTTCTTCCTCCAGCGGTTGTTTGATTATTGGCACTAATGTGTGAGCCCGGTCCGTTGCCAGATCATAGTAGATCAGCTCCGACGCTGAATCATGTGGCCCGCCAGTTGCAGTTGCCAGAAAAACAAGACCTTTTCCTGAAGGCGTAATACGCGCTGAGCGCACAGAGCCGGTGTAGATGCTCTTTAAGCCGTTGCCATCCATATCACACACATAGATTCCCGAGGGATGATTGTAACAGAATAGGACTCCGTGCTTGCGAACGGTATGCTGGTAACCTGTAAATACAATCTGATCTGCTTCAGTTCCATTTCTGGCAAGAAACTGCGCCTGGCCGGGCGAAACATTATCTATAGTTGGTAAAATCTCCACTGCACCATTGGAAACATCTACGACAACCAGAACAGGTGGGCGCTTTCCAATGTACGACTCGCCCCAATCGCCTTCAAACTGGTAGCGGCGAGAATCAGCTACGCCGGCAACAGCACCTTCAATCTCGTCTGTAATATTGCCTATATCCTCCAACGTATCGCAGCCAGTTGTCTCTGGCTTGGCTTTCTCATACTCGGGTCTCTCTGCAGAATACATGATATGTTTGTTGTCAGTTGACCATGCAAGGCTGTTGAAGAATATGTCAGTGTAATAATCTCCGTGTTTGCCTGAGACATCAATCGACTTTGCCAACACACCGTCACGCCAGATCTCCACAAAGCGACCAGCCTCGGAGTTATTTGCTGAACAAAGAATGGCGACAAGCGATGGGTCAGAGGGCGAGCGCAGCGATACTTTGGCACCAGCCATGTCTACTGGCATCCCCTTGGTAAGCACCGTTGCCTGACCGGAGCTGATTGATAGTGTCATATGGTTGGCAAAGTTACGCTTACTGTCGCGGGCAAAATCGTTTTGCAGGATGGTATAGTCCACGGAAACCAAATTTGACTCTGCGACTCTCCTAGCTGTCGCAGAGGTGAATGATGGTGCGTTGTATGCCTCCTCAAAGGTTTCGCGTGCATGGCGAACAAAGTCTACGGCCGCCTTGCTATTTTGGCGTCGTCCAGAAGCCGGAGGTATGGAATTCATGCTGCGTAGAGCAGAGCGAAGTGCGCCAGAGCCGGTGAACATGAGCAAAAGTGATAACAATTATATTTTGCAAAAGTATTAGCGCAAACAAAAAATATTTTAGCAGAAGTTGGTATAGTGGGTTTGCACCATTCGGGCAGTGCGTTTGGGTTGCAGGTGGGGGTGTTGTTTGTGCATGGTTGTATGGGCCGTTGGCAGTGTCCCTGACCGCTTTATGCGTTCAAGACATGCAGATAATGTTCCTGTGGCGGTTCCTGATGATGAACCTCCTGCGCAGCATCGGCAGACAAAATAACCCTCCAAATTATGTGCTCTTTAACGATTCCACATCTGACTACACCCTCCATTACGGGAATACGGGCGACATTAAGATAAGTTACATGTATTGTATTGTATTGCTATTTCATTGCTAAAAATGTCTACTCTATGTCTATTCAAAACTGTTACTAATATGTTGCTGTTCTGTTTCTTGTCTGCTAACGCCAACGACGTACACCAACAACACAAAACACAAGAGCACTCGCTGCCAAAAATTACCTTGACTGACGCAAATATTATTTTTTCATGCGCCAATAGTTTTCTCAAAAACAGTACCTCAAACCATGTTTGTTGTGATCCATGTGACGCATGCATAGGAACTGATCGGCTCGAGTCGAAAAAGGTCATCCAAATTGTCCTCGAATTTTATCGGTTACGCTTTATCGTGCTCTCTTTACTTTAACCTTATAATTGAAAATAAAAATGAGCCTTGTTGACATTATCTCTGCCTGTTTCGGGGGCGGCAGCAGAGACAGCGGCGGAAGCACATTGCGCCAGGCGCCATATCTTGATGCCAATGAGGCGGCGCAACTGCCATTGGATGCTTTTGTCCAACGCAGTCTGGAAAGTGCACCCAGTGCGCTAGAGCAAAGCAACGCCTTCACTGACATTTTTCGTAAACACGTTGCTAGCGGCGCTGCTGACTTTGCACGCGTGGCACATGTTGTACAGGACTCGCAGTTGCGTTTGGCTAGCAACGATACGGATCGTGCAACAGCACAGTGGGCTTGCCAAATGCTGGCGCTTTTGGGCGAGAGGGAGAAAAGCGGCTACCGCCCTCCCGGATTGAATGGTCAGAGCTATGCCCAGGTTGCTGGCGCAGATAGCGGTGACTGGGAAAAGCAGAACCAGGCACCACCAGCGGCAATACGGCCTCCATCGTCTCACCAGCGAAGCGAAGTCTACATCCGAACCTTCTTCTTCCCGTCTGAAGAGAGCTTCAGTCAGCTGATCGGGTTCCTGGACTCGGCTCAGCGGACCCTGGACATTTGCGTGTTTAACATTACGGACAACGATATTGCGCGTGCTATCGTTGCGGCCAAAGAGCGGGGCGTGGAGGTGCGCATAATAACTGATGACGAACAGCTAGAGTGCCGAGGCAACGACGTCAGGCGGCTTCAGGAGGACCATGGGATCCCGTTTAAGACGGACAACGACCCCGAAAAGTTCATGCACAACAAGTTTGCTATTATTGACCGGCGCGCAGTGTGGACAGGCTCCTACAACTGGACCGTAGGTGCACGCCGAAGCAACAACGAGTCAGCCATCTGCACCAACGATCCTGCCGCAACACAGGCATTCAGCGGTGAATTTGAGGATCTGTGGTCAAAGTTCTAACTCCTGATTAGAACTGATATTCACTAGTCCTGTATCAACAGCAGATATAGAAAATTTTTCTTCTCTTTAAAGACCCCCAATTGTGTCAGGGCTGACATCGTCGGACTTTTCTTCTTTACACCTTAGTTTTAATCGTGCTACTTGACCCACCTTGGATAAACGGCTTATGCCTGGCCCAGTGATGATTTGTGTTTAAAACATGTATGGCTTTCAGAGCAGACGTGACACTCTGCGACGATGATGGCATTTGTAAAATCTGAGGGTACACAGGCGGCATATTGCAGGTGTGGGGCACAAGAAGCGCGCAGGTAACACAGTGGCTACTAAAGCCGCACGTGCTACGGAGCTCTCGGACGGCACTGTGGGACCGAGTGTAGTGGCGGATTGGCTAGCTGGGAAAATAGCTACGGTGCCTCTCTGCGCCATTTTATCTTGCACAGCCTAGCTTTCTTTTTTCTAATAGAATTCGTTTTTCTGTAAATTAAAATAAGTTTTAAATATACTACATTTGCTATGTCAGGCTTTTCGGATTTGGTTGGAGCCGGTGCCGATTGCGGTCCCGACAATGGCATGAGTGGGCTTATGAAGCAGTTTGATAGAGATCATTCCCTAGAGCAGGCAAGTATCTACAATGCTATTTGCTTTTAGAGCATCATTGAAGTTATAGAACTCCCCTGGACCAGAGACTAAAATAGGGGCTCTAAATTGCGGGTAATATGCTTGTGAATGCTGCTTTTCCAGCACTGATAGGATCGGTTCAGTCCAGCCCAGGCCTCTACATCGAAACAGGCCTTTCGGCAAACGTTTCGACAGAACACAGCGGTCGCCGCGCCCAATGCTACAACAGGAGCATTGATGGCTCAGACACGCACGCCACAAGGTTCCAACCCGTTCAACTTTGCTGAGATGCACCGTGAGCTTGGCGGTTCCCGGGTGAGACCACCAGTGACACCGCAGACGACATGGGCGGCGGATTTTGCTCAGCACCAAATGGCAAATGGCAACCATGCTGTTCTTGAACGTGCGTTTACTCAGGCTAGCGGCGGCATGGTACAAGGCTCGCATCCCGTGTGGGTTGAGCAGCCTCGCCATACAACTACTCAAATGGCTGGTGTAGTCGCAAGTATGCCGCCGAATCCGATGGCGCTTGCATTTAATGATACACGCATGCATTCAATGATGCCAGGGCCGGGTTTTATACGGCCAGGGATGGCTGCTGGATATCCAATGCAGTTTCAGCCATTGCAACAACAACAGCAGCAGCAGCAGCAGCAG